>CM042168.1:77148412-77160912 GCA_023376005.1 Doryteuthis pealeii
CCTCAAATCATTGACGAGGCAATTGATGCGATTTTTAAAAATCCAAATTTGGGTTCCTTTAAAATTGATAAAATTCAGAAATAAATTATGTCAGGAAAGGGTTAAAAAGCAAGAAAAATTAAAAGTAAAATAAAAATAATTTTATACATGTAAAAACCAATTTTTTTTAAAATATATATATATACTTTGATTTTTAAATCAAGTGTCATAAACTGCAAAGTATTTTTTTCCTTTTTTTTTTAAAGATACATTCTCTAACGTTTAATGGTTGGTTGGTCAACCATTGTAGGGGTATGTTATGCTGAAAATCTTTTGTTTTATTTATTCTTGAGGGGTATTCAAATTTTTAAAAACATTTTTTTCTATTTAACCCATAGATGGAACCCTAACAAGACCTACCACTCTGGGTCAGAGTGGACCTAGGAGTAATGGCAATGGAGGGGTACTACATGTTCCCCACAGCTCCAGAATTGGAACTTCACCATTAGATGCAGTTTAACATCATACCCAGGACATCTAAATTTCAGATAAAACATTTACGGCATGGATAGAAACTCAACAAAATATACTTAATGCATGAGGGTGAGATGCATCTTTAGTCCACATAACTAAAGAATTTTGGATCTTGTGCGATATACCCACCCCCCGCAAAAAATAGTACCTCTAGTTTGATATACCCTAGCCCTAGAATTTAAAAAAATACTTTATTACTACTAAAATTTTAGTATAACTCATTTTTAGAAGTATTAGTGAATAAAAAAATTTGGTTAATTCCTATAAATCTAACAAAGAAGGGAAACACTCTTGACTGATAAATTATTTATATATTTTCCCATTAAACTAAACCTAAACCAATCTTCTTTTTTCCTAGTAGATCAATAAATAAATAATTTATCAGTCAAGAGTGGTTCCCCTTTGTTTATGTTAGACTTATAGGAAATAACCAAAAATTCTCTAATAAACATACTTCAACATTTTAATTGCTCTTCAGAATGTACAGTTGCAACTTAAATACCGAGTTTAATTCCTTCTGCTCGTAACTCAATTTCCTCGTATATCAAATCAATTTTTAACATTGAAATAAACTGAAATAACATTAATCTGTTCCACCCTGCAAACGCACCCTAATTTTTAGATATTTTTGTAAAAATAAAAAACGTAAAAAAAAAAAAATTAAAAAAAAAAATACTTAATTTAAATCTGAACTGTATACAATAAATTTCATTAATTATAAATCCAAGCAAACTGCCTTGATTTGGAGGAGGGAGAAAGACATAAAATTTTATATATTTACTGTCCGCCTATTACAAGATGCAAAAATGCAGCAAAAATATAGTTAAAAATGAATAATAATGAAAATGCTTCATCTAAGAAACACAGACATGTTAAGACTATGACTATCCGGTGGAAAAGGAAAGGAAAACTAGTAAAAACTTGATGGTAATTTTTCATCTAAGAAATTCTGAAAACTTGGGGGGATTTTATAACTATAATTACTAATAGTCTAAACAAGCAATAAAAAAGAAAAACACAAGAAAATACTGAAGAAATCAATAGCAACAATGCTTCCATCTAAGAAAATTCAGACGTTTATGGCTACTACTAAAGTTAAGGAATTAAAAAAGTTCAAAGAAAAACTGGTTCAAAGTTAATAATTCCTAAAGGGAATAAAAATATAAAAGGTTAAATTGGACAATTTAAAGAAAAAGAAAAAACAAAAAATGATTGAGATAAAAACAAAATGGCAGCCAGCACAAGTTTTCAAAATGAAATAAAGAATATATAACACCCCACAGATAATGTATTTGTTCTCTTCGGGAGTGGGGGGGGGGATATTTCTTATACTTGAAATATATTGTGAAATGTAATAATATATTTTTGAAGGCAAAATAATGCAAATTTATGTTGAAAAACATATTTATTTAATTTCTTTCTTTTTTTCCCTTTTAATATTTTCAGGCTAGGCCCATCTTCAGAGAGTTGAAAAGTTTCCATCTGTGTTTGTTAAACTCAGCTGTGGTATCAATCCATTGAATGTTCTAATGTAAATTCAAACACTCAGCAAAGATCGTAAAGTTCTGCTCGGCAAAGATCGTAAAAACTCTGTTAGATCCCGTGTTGCGTCTTGTTTCGCAGGAAGCTTTGAAAATCATTTCAGATGATTTTTTTTTTTAATACTATAAAAATAATGAGGCCCTGCTCGGGGATATTGAAATAAAGATTCTTTTTTTTTATTTTATAGTGTGTTAGAAGCATTAATTAAAATGTAATAATATATTTTTGAAGGCAAAATAATGCAAATTTATGTTGAAAAACATATTTATTTAATTTCTAGCCTGAAAATATTAAGAGTAAAAAAAAAAGGAAAAAAAAGAAAGAAATTAAATAAATATGTTTTTCAACATAAATTTGCATTATTTTGCCTTCAAAAATACATTATTACATTTTAATTAATGCTTCTAACACACTATAAAAATAAAAAAAAGAATCTTTATATTGTGAAATGTTTTTGTTTTCTTAAATTGTGTAGAAATTTGAGTATTTTTTTTTTTGTAAAAATATTGTAATAATTCAATTGAAAAAAAAAAAAAAATTGGACGTTTATATTTTTTGCCAATAAAAAGTGAGAAGAGCATATTGTAAACATCTAAGGAGTTTACACCTGTTTTTACACCTGTAACCATCAAGGAAAAACATGGCATAAATAAGTTCAGGGATACGGATGACAAAATGTTTACAGAACCCATTAATCAAGTATAAACAAAAATAAAATAGAATATACATAAATAAAAAAATATAGACACCAATACCTAAAAGAAAAATCTTGTTTAATCATTATTATTAACTTTAACTAGTATTTTTCTGGTACTCTTCGCAGAGAACCGTCCCGGCCCCTGCCTCAAAAATCGCTAGCCGGTGGCTGCTGAAAAAAAAAAAAAACACCAACTACGATTGAAGTCCGTAGCCGAAGCGGTGTCACTTGCACCCCCCCCAAAAAAAAAACAACCAACTTAGGGCGTTCCCACCCCCATTCTGTATACAGGGTGATCCAGAAAAAACGGAGCCCAAATTATTTATTTTCCCATTAAACTAATTCTAAACCCCAACCCTAGTTTGTTTTTTTTTTCAAGTGACACCGCCTTGGCTACAGACTTCAATCGTAGCTGGTGTTTTTTTTTCAGCAGCCACCAGCTAGCGTTTTTTGGGCAGGAGGCCGGGACAGTTCTCCGCGAAGAGTACCATTTTTCTTAATCTTTATTTTGATTGCATTTTTTTTTCTTTCATATATCTCTACAGCAGATAATAAAGGATTATCTCTCAGTAAGATTAACCTCTATTATTATTTCTAATTCTCATAATAAACATTTTGTGTGTGTGTGTGTGTGTTAAGGCAAAGCTCCTGGTGATTTACACATTTAGGTGGGGTGTGTACACAATAAGCTAGCTGGGTATAAAATTCCATTTGTAAAATAGCAAAGTTAGTGACCTGGAGATTCAATGCTGAACAGATTGTAAAATGTAGTGAGGTTGGTGTGATGTAGGTGAAGATGGATTGGTTTTATGGCATGTCAACTCTTGTTGGATTATTTAATGCCAAAGGCATTTTTCTTCTTTTTCATTTAATTTCAAGCAATTATATGGTTTCAAATAATTATTCCTACTTGATAATAATCATTTTCAAACAGTAATAGTTTCACCAATGTATTAATATACTTCAGTTATTTTAAGCATTATCTCCAAGAAATCTATTTAACTCAAAGATGAGACCCTAAACGAAGACGTTTTGTTCTATTCATTCTTGATGGGTATTTAAACTTTTTTTTTCCCTATCTAACTCATAGATGTGACCCTAACAGGTACTACCACTCCAGGTCAGAGTGGACCTTGGAATAATGGTGATGAAGGGGTACTCCACACCCCCAAACCTCCAAAATTGGAACTTCACCACTAGATACAGTTTAGCATCTTACCCAGGATACTAAAACCCTCAGCCACCGCCTTCTAGCACATATATGATAAAAAGGATTGGGGGTTTGCCATAAGGGCAATAGAGTCGGGGGCATTCATATAAGGGTTAGGGTTGTGGTTAGGGTTAGGGTCTGGGTTGGGGTTAGGGTTAGGGTTAGGGTTTGGGTTCTGTTTTTTCTGGATCACCCTGTACAGAATGACTCAGAAAAAACAGAACCCAAATTATTTATTTATTTTCCCATTAAACTAATCCTAAACCCTAAACCCCAACCCTAACTCTAAACCTCAACCCTAATCCTAACCCTACCCCCCTAGTTAAAATTAACAGTTTTATTACAAAATTTGTGGGTTCTGTTTTTTTCTGGGACATCCTAATTTACTAAACAAAAGTTCATAATTACCCAAATAACTAGATGTCTAACAACCAACGCTATAAGTGCTAGGACTTGACAGGGTCAGCAGATTGATCAGGAGACCTCCCCCAACCATTAGATACAGTTTAACTTCATACTCAGGACACTAAGACTTTCAGTCACCACCTTTTAGCACACGTACGATAAAATGAAAAACACTGGTTTATAAGATACAAATCATGGCGACAAACAAGATACAATTTATGACGACAATTTATAAGATACAGTTTATAACGACACTAAAGCAAAGCACGTCTGGCAACAACATCAATAAAAACGATTCTTCATGCACCAAAGAACAAACTTATTATTTACAGGACAATATAGAGAAAGTAATTCAAAAATATATATATATATATATATATAATTAGTAGTAAAATTTTACAACCTACACCAAGAGGAATTCAGCGAAAATGTTTCATATGAATGAAAAGAAAACTTCCTAAAACCTCTTAGGGCTGGTTTAGCTAAGTCAGTAGAGCATCCAGCTCAGGACCACAAGGTTCTGGGTTCAATACCGTCCCTCACCAACTCTGCGTATGAGCAGCATGGTGTGGATCTGTGCAGTAAAGTGGGAAGCTGATGGTAGGTGTGGCACTCCACCTCAGACACAAAAACAATCTCCAAGTGCTAGCAAAAATGGTATAGACTCCCTCACTTTCTGTCTGATACCAACAATAGGTCACTGTCTACTTTACTTATTTTAAAAGTGGTGTAATGGTTACTGTCATGGGAAATGGTTGGTTGGATTTTATGGCATGTCAACCTTTGTTGGGTTATTTTATGCATTCATGATGGGTACTCAATTTTTTTCTATCTAACTCATAGATGGGACCCTAACATGTATATAGGAAATGGACATGGCAAGAGGGGTTCAAATCATGGACAAGGCTGTTTGCATTTCATTATACTGCTAATACTATTGGGACAGGTATGAATCCAACTATTCTCCCTCTAGCTAAGGGTAAATAATAGGACAGACTAGTCTCTTTAACCATGGTTAGACAACCAGTATAGAAGGAAAACTCATACATGCAAATTTACTCTTGTCACAGCTCTTGATTTGGTTTGGTTTGTTTACGGCATATCAACCTCAGTGGGTCATTTAATGCCGATAAAGTTTTGAAATAAAGTCATTCTTAATGGATAATACAATTTTTTTATAAATACATTTTTCTATTTAACCCATAGATGGGACCCTAACAGGTACTACCACTCCGAGTCAGAGTGGACCAGGGAGCAATGGTGATTAAGGGGTGCTCCACATTCCCCAAACCTCCAGAACTGGAACCTCACCATCAGATAGAGTTTAACGTCATTCCCAGGACATGTAGACCCGCACCACCACCTTCTAGCACCCATATGATAAAAAGGGGTTGGGGCTTGCCATAAGGGCAATAGGGTTGGGAAAATCATATAGGTGCTAGGGACAGCTCTTGGCTTCAAGATCATGCTTATTTAAATTATAGTGCCAAGGCAGTCATATTTTCTTATCTTGCAAACATGACATATTTGCACCTGCTTTGCACCATGAGATAAGTTTCTTCTCTCGCTACAGTTAACAGCTGACATTCGCAAGAGCCACTGCCAGCGTCTTACGGTAGTGGTGGGAGAGTTGCAGTGAGCAGATTAAAGTGTTGGCATCCTTCCATCTGCAAAAGACGATGGAGTAGTGTCCAAAAAGATTTTTTTTTTTTTAAAAAAACTACGTAGCCTGGGTGGCTTGATATGGAGGACATGCTGTTGCCAAAGCAGCAGATCTCCACACTGCCCTGTGGTTCAAAGGAAAAGTAAGAAACCAATACAGTTTGGCAACAGCAATGTTGCAGGAGTTGCTGTGAAGCAGATAAGTTAAACTTATATCTAAACACTTAAAACTAAAAATAAAATTACAAATGGTGTTTATAGTGTGCTAATATACAATCCCAAGGGGAATAAACCCGAAAACAAATCCAGAGCCTCTAAGTAGGCAAAGAGTTAAAAAGATTAACGGTCTTTGTTTTTTTTTTTCCTCTTTCTTTTTTAAAATGTTTTTAGAAAGTCTTCTCATCGCAATGAATTCAAAAAAGGTTTTAAGGGTGTAAAATGTTACTAAGAATAGACACAGCCTGACAACTCCACACTAATATGGAGGAAAATAGAAACTTACAAATGGCACGTGGCCATGTGTCGCCAGTTAGTTCCACAGGAGAGATGCAAATTCTAAAACAACAAATTCTTCAACTTTAAAACCAGTCAAAGAATACTTTCGATAAACAACGATAAAAGGGAGACAATTTTTCTCAACTGAATCCGCAAAGAATAGAGATTTTTCGAAAATCAACACTATCCGAAAAAATTTTTATAAGGCAGAAAAATTTATTTTACCATCTTGAGTAAAATAAAGAAATTAAGATTAAAAATGGATGAAATGTTGAAATATTTAAAAAAAAAAAAAAAAAAAAAAAATTAATTGCAGAAGGGGGGGGGGGTCCAGTATAAACAATTATTTTAACCCTTGAAATTTTTATCTGCCCAAACGTCAATTTTTTAAATATACAAACATAGCAAAATCCTCCTGGTATAACCCATATATATATGGATATGTTATATATATATATATATATATAAACCCCACCCCGTGCAAAGTTTTTAAATTAAAACCTTTTTGGGGATTAAAATTGGAAGTTATATATATATATATATATATATATATACACACATACAGAGTGATTGAAAAGTCACTCCCTATTACATACTAAAATCTGGGCAGTTGTCAATACTTGGGAAAGGATTGGCAACTAGCCAGATAATAGTTTATCATAGGGAGTTATTTTTCAATCACCCTGTATATAAATAAAGGAAATACGTAAACGACTAAGTCATACGAAGTTACCTCCCCTGAAAAATAGTCAACAAATTAGTTCTCAATCGAATGGCCTATAAATCAAAATAACATGAATGAAAGAAAATGTTTAAAAAAAATGAAATCAAAATTTACTTAAAGGCCGTGGAAGATGAAGCATGAAAAAATAAGTAAGTAAATTTTAATTTTATTTTTCAGCATTTTCTTTCATCTAGGTTAGTTTAATTCATAGGCCATTCAATTGTCATTTACCTATACAAGAAACATATATGGAACCCAAACTCCAATTAGTTCTCAATATGGTATTTATGAAAATATCAAAACAATTCCAAGAATTTTAAGATAGGAAAAAAATAATTGAATAAAAAAATAACACTATTTGTCTGAATTTTTTTAGATGAGGCTTGATAATTTGGATTATTTAGACTATTACCCTCATCTTTATTTTTATATACACAATGTTTTGGTCCATGTCCCCTCCGGCCTTCTTCAGGTGTTTCTTGTCGAACTGAGGAATCTTCTCTTTGAACTTGGGAATAACAGAATATTTTACACAGCTTAACACTTGTACCCTGTCATGGTTAACGAAAAGAGACAGTCTATCCTTGTGGATTGAATAAAGGGTTCAGTTCAAAGTTTTGCCAAGGGTCCCAATGACGACAACAAGGTCCTCAAATTCGAAGAGAACGTTTCAGAGTTTGACAAAAAATACCTGAAGAAGGCCGAAGGGCACATCAGCCAAAATATTTGTATATATTGTTATGATTTTAGTGGTCATCCTTTAGGCTTCAAGCAAGAGCGCTTGTCCAGCGGAGATACTTTCCATTAAGCAGAGTGCGATCCTTAGTAAAGAATCCTTTGGTTGTTCCTTGCTGCTCCTCAGCCTTACAGGTCCTTTGTCAATTATTGCAAATAGACGTCTCTCAGTATCAGTGATTAAGTAGTCAACCAGCCACGCACTCGGGCTGTTGATTGGCTGAGGTTTAAACCACGTGACCTCACTTAGTCTATGAATCAAAGTGGTGTATTGCAGCACACCTTATATACAAAATATTCCAACATATATAACAATAATTATGAGAGCTGAAGAATAGTTAAGGTTCCAATTACCGTTGAACTGGGAAGACAAGGCAACAAACGATTGTAACTTAAATACAAACCCAAATGCTACAAGTCCACTGCAAAATGACAAAGTATATATAAGACTCCACAATGTCATTCAAATCAAGCAGTCAAGCAGCCAATCAGAACTCAAGGAGTGGAATCACCCAAATCACCCAGATTCATGGATAGATCATTCTTGATTCCTATTTATACCAACTGTCTTGGACACTGCTTGAGTTGGACTTAGTTAACTGCTGTTATTAAAACCAACAGTAGACTTACTGACTTCAGTAAGGGCAATAGTCCAAAATAATGCAAAAAAAAAAAAAAAAAAAAAAAAAAAAATTAACTGTCTGAATTTCTTTAATCTAATACTTGTGTAAAAGTTAAACCTTTTCTTTCACTAAAAAGGGATTTCTAATAACTAATGTGATTACTATTAGGATCTAAAAAAAATAAAATAAAATCAGATTGTGGATAAGTGAAAACTGAAGTTGATGAGTTTCCTCGTACATACCTGGGTGATCAATTCCCCTACCAGAACTTGATCCGCTTAAGGATCGCTCCCGGCCACCACTGCTCAGACGCTCAAAGATATCTTTCGTGCCCGGTGGGGTTACAGGATCACTCGGAGCCTACAAAGACGTGAAAAATTTTTTTTAAATAAAAGATTTTTTTTTTTTTTTTAATTAGTAAAATTAATTTTACAAAAGAAATTTTGAAATCACATGACTATCACTAAGAAAGATACAAGAAAAAAAAAAAAAAAAGGTTTGACTACAAATAATTTCAGTTCAAAGCTAAATGCATACACATGAGATTGCTAGCTAGTAAAAATGCTGGTTAGTGGCAGTTTGGTTCCAGGCAAGGTGCGCAGATACTACACTTTAATCCCAGAAAAACAACTTCTGATCATTATGGTATTTACCACATACCCCACGTGTACATGTTAGGCACAAGGCCCTATTAATATGAGACCTCCCACGAACCGAAGCTCATAGGAGGCAGATGCAAAAAATATGTTGATCCCGTTGGCATTCCCGCTCAAGGGGGGCGCCTCAGACACTGGCAATAAACCCAGACCTACTCCTTCAAATTGAGGGGGCAGATGTTGCCTGGTGGGATGGCCCCCTGGGATCAACATTGTTATCTTCTGTGGCCCAGGAATCATCATTATATAAATAATCCTGAAATTTTTTATATAGGAACTATGTGAGAAATTTTTTTTTTTCTAAAGAAAATTATGAAAACAAAATTGGGTAATTTTTGCCTATAGTTGTCAAAATTACTTGCATAAAATTGTGCGTGCACATTATCTGAAATGAACTTAATTGTTATTAAGAACACATTTATGATATTTTTGTGCTAAAGCATGCAGTTGTATTGTTTTCAAAAAAGTTTCTAAGATTTGTTTATTTTGCACAGAGATTTTCAAAATAGCTACTGGCTTGGTTCAAAGTGAAATTCAAGGGAGGTTACTCTAATTGCCTTATTTGCTAGGTATTTTGACAACTAAATGTGAAAATTACCAAAAATTGCTTCAAGTTCTACTTTTTAAAATTTTTTTCAATGTATAAATTATCTTTTTTTTAACAGCTTAGATTATCAATCAATATTTTTCATTTTTCATAGCATAAATTATAAATCATCTTTTAAAAATTTTCATAGTATAAATCAACTCTTTACACAGTATAAATAAATGTTCACAGTATAACCACAGTATAATTTTCTTTTTTTTACAATATTAATTAAACATCTTTTATTTTTCACAGCATGAATGAAAGTTTTTCATTTTTCATAGGGTTATTTCCTATAAGTCCAACATAAACCAAGTGGAACCACTCTTAACTGATAAATTATTTATTTATTTATTGATCTACTAGGAAAAAAGAAGACGGGGTTAGGGTTAGGGTTAGTTTAATGGGAAAATAAATAATTTATCAGTCAGGAGTGGTTCCCCTTGGTTTATGTTGGACTTATAGGAAATAACCTTTCATGGTATATCTTACAGATTAAGTAGCTAAAATAGTTGGAAGATATTAGCTATCATATGAAGCAGCAAAGACAAGAGAGTCATATCTTTAAAAACAAAAAACTATTCAATAATTTTCAATTGAATTTATTTTTTTTATAATATATTAATATTTTGAAGGCAATTACAATGCATATAAAAAAATAAAAATTATAAAAAACAAAAACTTTTTTTTTCTTTGTTTACAAACCCTTATTCGTTTTGGGCTGCCATTATAAAAGTCCAATTTTGCAGGAATCAACTCAAACTTGGCAAGAGAATCCTTCCCAGAGAAATGTGGCGTTTCCGGAGAATTCAAAGAGTCTCCTTTCCAGCCCAACTGTTAATAGAAAATAAACCAAAAGAAATTAATAAACAAATTTGAAATTTCATTTTTATTATATCAATACTTATTTCTTATTTATACTGATGATTCTAATGTATTTTCTGAAATTATATAAACATACAGGGTGCAGAAAAGTTCTTGGTCCAACCAAGTAGGTACAATTTCTAAACATTTTTTTTTTTTTAAAGGGCTGAAAAAAATGATAAGAAACAATGTGGCAAGTGCACTGTACAATCAGATGAATGTGGAATAGTATGTACATTTTATGGTTGAAGGTTATTCCCATTTTGGTTGGATTGGGAACATTTCAACAGTCCTATATATATTTATATATATATTAGTATCCGAACATATATAATGAATAAATCAAAGTTGTAACTTTAATCAAATGAATTAACTGAAGAAAAACAACAAAACAAAAATTACAGAGCCATCACCTAAAATGCAGGAGACAGCATTGCAACTCACGTGACCAAAGATCTTCCTATAAATAAATAAATAATAGGCTTTCTCATTCCCAGAGGAGATAGTGTGTGTGTGTGTGTGTATATATACATATATATCATACACACTCACAGTAACTGTAGTGGCATAGAATATTTGTGTTAAGTATGTTACAGATCGTTTGATAGTCTCTGATTCATTAGGCTTACTTTATTATATATATATATATATATATATATATATATTACTTAACTACATCTTGGTTTATATTTCATTATAACACTATTTTATTATATTTAAAGGACTTATTGTTCTCCTGTATCAAGATGACAAAAGAGAAATATTTCTTCATAATATAAAATCAAATTTCTTGCTGCTCACTGAGGACAAATAAATTAGGGTCAAGGAAAATATATAATTAATATAAACAGTCATAACAGTAGCAGAAACCAAAGCAAATAAAATAAAATAAAAATAAAATAAAATAAAAAAAATAATAAAAATAAAAATAATAAAAATAAAAATAAGCACATAGTTAAGAGATAAAAGAGAACCATTTGCTTTCGTTGACATGCAAGTGACAAGCAGTTGCGTTTCCAGAATCTCCAAGCTTTGATATCTAGCCCCATAATTAAAAAAAAAGAAAAAAAAAGAAGTAAATAATAATAATAAAGCAGTAGAAAAGATTGGAAATTGAAGATATAGAGAAAATATAGTTTTTTTTATCATAAGAGTTAACTCCCTTAGGTATGGATTTTTTAATATTCATTAGAGTTAATTCCCTTAGATATGTCCTGTTTTCTAGCTATATAGTTATGAGAAGTAAACAATGTGTTTTTGATATGGCTTTATTTAGCCGGCAATTTTTGGGAGAATATGTGCTTAATTAAAGTCGTACCCAATTTTGAAAATGAATTAATAATTAATGAATTAGGCGGGCATACCTATTCAAATGTAAGGTTAAACAAATCGAGAAAAATCAATCTCTGTATGTACATTTCAGCCTATTAGTTATATTTACCTCCATCAAAAAAAAAATTTTTTTTTTTTGTTTCTCATATTATTTGGGATGGGGATACTGGCTGTCGGGCTATCTTTCAACAAATTTCTTTGTCCTGTATTGATCGAAGAGATATTTTGCTGATAGACATCACAGAATGGCAGATACAGTAATTATGCATACTACACTAAAAATAATTTGATTTAATTTACTTGCTTTGGTAATAAATAGTCCCCACCTTGCCACCTATGTACTTCTTCCACAAGTGTTGCTGTGCTTGAATTTCATTGGTCCAAAAAGTCATCAACAGCAGATATGACGTCATCATATGAACTTTTCAGTCTAATCTTGTATACTCAGTACATTAT
>CM042168.1:77163412-77180912 GCA_023376005.1 Doryteuthis pealeii
TATGTATAATTACCTTTGCACAGTTTTAAAAAGACAAAGTCTTCATGTAATTAGATTAAACTAATAACTGTCATTGCTCTGTAGTGAGAAAGGGGGAAATCTACGGGCTCGAACCTTGGGGTGGGGTGGTGCTTCCTTTTCTATCTTCCTGATAACAAAACGTTCAAGCTCAATTTTAAAAAATCTAACAAAAATTTTGGAAGAGGATGACAGTCAATTACCCTGCTGCTTTTTATTCTTCCGGAATTTACTTAAGAAAACTAAAACTTGAACAGCAATTTTGACACCTCATGAGATAATATCATTGCTCAAAATATCTGATTTGAATATGAAGCAGTTGGAAAAAACAAAAATGACACTAGCTTGCATTAAAAATTTTTTTCTAAAGGTCAAAGGTTTATCAAGTGATATACAATCATCATTTTATGCTGAATTCAAAAATACCATTCATTGTGTTTTGTCAGGTCTGGTTTTTAAGACGTGATTGAATACTTTAAAACAATGACACTTATCCAAAAGCCTGTGGAGTCTACTTGTTACAGTTATAATACCGTTCAATACATTTCAAGTAAGAGCTTGTATCTTAAAAATTTAGATCAGATTAGAAAAAATGAGTATGATTTTTGGATTCATCGTAAAAAAAAAAATGCCTTAAAATCAGCTATTATATATTCGACCTTGAAAATATCGCAAGCCGGTGTTATTGTTAAATATTTTTGAATTAATGTAATTAAAATAACCAGCAATAAGATGATCATTATTTTAAAAAAATGAATTGTGTACATCGTGTCATCCAAGTATATTTATTCCGTCAATGTTCTTTATCTATCCTGTTTTATCTGTAATAAGCTACTGCAACTGTTGAAATAAGCACGTATATACTCTGTATATACTAAAATGAGACTATTTAAAAGACAGAAAACTAGAGGTGATAGAGCAAAACTGTTTATAAATTTGAATTCAGCACACCCAAATTAGTAAAAAAACACCTATTCACATTCTTGCCTCAGACAAAAAATATTTTTTTGTAAACCAGTGTTATTTGTCTATGTGTGGCCGTTACATATGCTTGGGCCAATATATAACACTTTATGAACTATTCAGTAAAATACACAGAGCGAATATGGAAAGGAGGCGGCCTAACATATCAGGTCTACCAGTGGAATAGATATGATGTTGCAAAACCTGAAATCTGTAAGGATACTGGTGCAACATCACTTATGACCTAGTTATTACTATTTAGAGCATTCCAGCGATGTTTAACAAGACTGTAGAGGACATTTTATTTTATTTTTATCATTTATCATTTATATATTTTATAGATGATTTGTTTTAATGGCATATCAATCTTTGTGGGTTATTCATTGTCAAAGCCAATCCTGTAAAAGAACAGTAGTGGTACTATTTAACCCATAGCTAGGGGATAAGTGGGGTTCATACCTTTTCCAAGGGTATTGGCCCGAAAATGAATATAATAGTGTGAGTGGAGTTTGAACCCACTTACTATAATGTTGCAGTCCAGCAAGTTAGCCACTACATCACGGGAAAAGTGAAATGCTAGGGTGGCAGGAAAAATCTTTTTATCATAATTCATTGTAGAGATAAAAAATTTTTTTTAAAAATGTTACTAGTCATGTTGGGGTCACATTTGATAATTTTCATTTTATACTTGCCTAATTTAATCTAAGGGAAATAAATATTACTTTTTAAATTTTTTTGTAAGAAGGTGGATTTTTTGTACTTTTCTTTCCTTATTTATTGACTTTAATTGTGAAAAAAAATGGTAATCTGAAAATTAGCTACATAAATGAGAGTAACCTCCCCTTGTTTATTTCACTTTGAGGAAGCCATATGTTTTGGTCAGCCATTGAAAATACGAATTTGTTTGAATCAATACAACTGCAGGTTTTTAACACGAAAATATCATAAAATGTGTTCTTAATTGTGCTTGCGCATTATTTGAAATGAACTTAATTGTTATTAAGAACGCATTTTATGATATTTTTGTGCTAAAACATGCAGTTGTATTGATTCAAACAAATTCGTATTTTCAGTGTAGATTTACGGTGAAATGAAAATGGCTGATCAAAACATATGGCTTCCTCAAAGTGAAATAAACAAGGGGAGGTTACTCATTTATGTAGCTAATGTTCAGATTACCAAAAAAATTCCTGTGGGCACACAAGGAACTCTGAATATACATCTATTCTGAATTGGCACCGCATGTGGCATAATAGCCAGCAAGCTAGGCTAACAGACCATTATTAGCGAGTTTGATTCTCACTGGGTGCCCTATATTTCTGACCAAGGTTTCGGGTTTTATACTGGCCCTCGCCAACACAGTGCATGAGTAGCACAGCTTCTGTGTGGTAAAGTGAGGAGCTGATGGTAGATATGGCACTCCACCTCAGACACAAAAACAATTTCCAGGGTCTAGTGCAAGGGAAAATGGAATAGACTCCCTCGTTGTTCTGCTGATACTGACAATAGGCCCCTCCGCCTACTTTACTTACTTTTAGGTGAGTATAGATATCTCATAAAAAGGGGTTTCCTTTAAAATCACTTAATTTTTTCGCTGTGTTTTGGTTTGTATTGGGGGGGGGTCTAATACCGTAAAGGGGAAATAACTCTTGCTTTTAATAATATAATTTTGTTTTGGAAGATTAATAATTTTTAAAAGCATTATTGTAATTATCACTTTTTATTTCATTGTAATTATTATTCTTAATTTTATTTTAACTCTTAACATCCTGTGGAGAATTTTCTAAGTCCAAAGCCCCATTGTCAAAAAATGACTAAAAATGGCCTTTTCATTTCTGTTATTTTCCTTAAATAAAAGACTTCTAAAGATGTTTAATATTACATTTAAACAAAGGCTATCGTTTGGGGCACATTAGAAAAAACAAATGTGACTTCCGGCTGGGCAGAATGAGGCAGTACAGAATGTTAAGAGTTAATTGAAAATAAATTTTGTTTGAATGATAGAAAAGAAACCAGCACCCAAGGAAGAAAGAGCCCATCACTACAAAATGGAGGTTTAGTAGTTGTTGTAGTCTTTTGGGAGTTTTTTTTTTAATAGGTTGAATCTAATGCATAACTACTTACAGCTGCCATGCTCTTTTTTGTCTCACTAGCAGCACGGGCCATGATATCTTTCCTTCGTTGTAAAGGCTGTAAAAAGAACATGCAAGGAATAAAGGTGGGCATGCAGATGACAACATTCTTTACAACAAAGGTGCCAAGACACAAAGAGGAAAAAGGAAGAGGAGAGGGAAGAGGAAAAAGGAAGGGAAGAGGAGTGGTAAGAGGGAAGAGGAGAGGTAAGAGGGAATAGAACAGAAAAAAAAAAGACATGCTAGTAAAGAAACGAAGGGAGTGAAAAGGAGGCTTTAAATATATATATATTTTTTGCTTTCTTTTTTGCTTTTTTTAAAGTAACTATGTATGAACTTTTGGTCAGTTAGAGTCCTGTTCATAGATTAAAAGAAAAATGCCACTAATTGAATTGAAAATTAATTTTAATTTTTGACAAATTCCCAAGTAGATGAAATTCTTCAGAGTTAAAAGCAACCAAAATTATTCATAATGAAATATATTTTTACAAGCAGGACAGCAATTGACCAGAAGTGTTTTGTTTTTGATGATATGCAGTACATTCTTTTAAAGCTATGTAAAAAAAGCTTTAGAAATTAAAAAGAAGAGAAAAAAAAAAATAGCAACTTAAAATAAAAACAAAAAATAAAAAAATAAACAAAAAATAAAATAGAATACCATGTTGAAAGCAGAATAAAGAATAAAAAAGTGAACCTGATATGACAAATTACTAAAGATTATCCCAAGGGGAGATAAATATCTTAATTATTTAATTTTGTTTTCAAAACTCTAGAAAGTACTCAGTGACCTGCGAACTTGTTGAGTTCCCATTGTAACAGCAGATTTCTAATTATCTTCAAATTTTCGTTACTAGCCAGAATCGGAAATTCGTTCATTCGTTTTCTTAATTCGTCTTCCATCAGGTTCTATCGGAAAACCTTCTAGCCAGAATCGGAAATTCGTCTCAGAATCGGAAATTCGTCTCACCTTCTAGCCAGAATAACCTTCTTTTCGTCTTCGCCTTCTAGCCAGAATCGGAAATTCGCTAGCCAGAATCGGAAATTCGCTTCTAGCCAGAATCCGTCTAGCCAGAATCGGAAAACCTTCTAGCCAGAATCGGAATTCGCCTTCTAGCCAGAATCGGAAATTCGCCTTCTAGCCAGAATCGGAAATTCGTATTCGTCTCACCTTCTAGCCAGAATCGGCAATTCGCTAGCCAGAATCGGCAATTCGTCTCACCTTCTAGCCAGAAAATTCGTCTCACCTTCTAGCCAGAATCGGCAAACCTTCTAGTTCGGCAATTCGTCTCACCTTCTAGCCAGAATCGGCAATTCGTTCTAAAAAATATTCGCCTTCTAGAATCGGCAATTCGCCTTCTAGCCAGAATCGGCAATTCGTCTCACCTTCTAGCCAGAATCGGCACTTGATGATAGTGATGCTTCTATTTAAGAAGTGAAGGAATTTAATTAGAATTTTGTGTATATTCGCAGAGTTCCGTCCCGGCCTCCTGCCACAAACACCGCTAGCTGGTGGCTGCCGAAAAAAAACAAACACCAGCTACGATTGAAGTCCATAGCTGAAGTGGTGTCACTTGAAAAAAAAACTAGGGTTAGGTTTTAGGGTTAGTTTAATGGGAAAATAAATAATTTGGGCTGTTTTTTTCTGGGTCACCTTGTATACAGGAGGACCCAGAAAAAACAGAAACCACAAATTTTGTAATAAAACTTCATTTTAACCGGGGGGGGGGGGGGTAGTTTTAGGGACTAGGGTTAGGATTGGGGTTCGGGTTGGATTTTTCGGGAAAACGCCCTAAGTTGATTGTTTTTTTTTTTTAAAGTGACATCACTTCGGCTATGGACTTCAATTGTAGTTGGTGTTTTTTTTTTTCAGTAGCCACCAGCTAGCAGTTTTTGAGGCAGGAGAGCGGGACGGAACTCTGTGAATATTATCAGAATTTCATAGTTATCATAATGGAGATTTGATGAGATTCATTATATTGAGAGTTTGGATGATTAGAAAATGACATTTAATTGAAATAGGTGATGCAACAAAATTACTGTTCAGTTGCAAATAGAACTGGAAATAACCTTATTCTCTAAGCATTTTAAATATATTGCTCTAACGAAAGTGTTGCTATAAAGTGCCGTTTTTGCTGGATAACATGTATGTATCATAATGAGAATTTTAGCAATGCAAGGGATGCTCAAAATGTTTTATTTGTATAGTAATAAATATGTTGGGTTAGTACATATTTGTACCTTACCTTACCTTATATTAAATATATATATATATATATATATATATATTGAGTGAGTTATTGAAAATAAAAATGCTAGGTTTTTCTTTTTTTGAAGCATGAATGAATGGTGAATCTAAGTGTTCAAATAGACTAATATTTAAAAATACAGTTAACTTACCTGTTATGTTCAAATTAGCAGTATTAATTTGAACATAATGGTACGTCAACTGTATTTTTTAAAATATTAGTGTAAACATTTAGAGTCACCATTCATTCATGCTTAAAAAAGAAAACAAAAAAAAAAACTGCAGTATTTATTTTTTTTTTTTTCATAAACCAGACAGCAAATATGTGAAACACATATATAAACATTTATATATATATATATATATATGTAAATTCTGGACATTTCAATGATTTTTTTCACCTGGTCTATGAAAGACTTTTACTCAAATATTAACTATCATCTTCTGCAGGTAGAAATTTTCAAGATATTCCAGAAAGACTTTTAGGCATGGAAAAAAAAAGGGAGGGAAACTGAAAGCTCAAACCAAAGCAGAAAAAGGGATTTGTTTAGTCAATTAATCACATATGGATATGAATGGATAAAATGAGACACTGACTCCATATTGAAAAAAAAAACATGGAAAAAAAACAAAATGGTTATTTCCTACAACTCCAACCTAAAAAAGGGGAACCACTCTGAATGAATTTTATAAATTATTCATTTATTTATTGATCTACTAGGAAAAAAGAAGACAGGGTTTGGGTTAGGGTTAGTTTAATGGGAAAATAATGGGTAGATTAATTCGCAGATAAAATTCATTCAGAGTGGTTCCCTTTTTTAGGTTGGAGTTAGAGGAAATAACCAAGAAAACAATACTTCAATGCCAAACTCTGTACATTTGTGTATGTGTGTGTACGTGCATCCGTTCAAAAATCACAGTTAAAATGAAAGACCTATCCTTTTTATTGCATGTCTGAAAGTTAAGTAAAATGTTTTATCAAAAACAACATTGAAAGTTGGAAAAGATTTATCACTTTTTGTACAGGAATATAAATAATAGAGTCTGCACGCAGTTCTCCAACAGTATGAGTAGTGACTCAACTATGAATACTACTATGTAAACTCGACTACGAATAACCTAGCATATTCATATCTTTATATGTGTTCAGTTAGACAATTCCAACTATCTTGTAGGGGAAATATTTTCCCTAATAACAAAGAAAGAGGCATTAAAAATAAAATTTAAAAAATCAGACACCTAACTTCTTTTATTTTAAGGTCTTTTTGTTTGTTGGGGTTTTTTTTGTTTAGATTTTTGTTTGTCTTTTTTTTTTTCTTTTTAAATATTTTATCCAGCTTCATATTCTGATTATCTAATAATTTTTTTTAAAATTAAAAATAAAATATTTCCACTTCTTGGAAAAATATTTTTTTATAAATAGCAAAGAATTACTTTTTTTCCCCACAAATAATTTCAAATGGCATGCACAAAATACTTGTCCAACACAACCTGAGATGAGTTGGCCACTTAAACAGACTTGGGAGATGACAGACTACCAAAGCAAATTTTGTACTCTCAACTGAGAGAGGGATCACATGGAATCGGTAGACCAAAGCTCAGGTACAAAGACAACATCAAGAGAACCTAAAGGACTTTAACATCCCCATAGGCAATTGGCAAGATGCAACAGAGACAAATAAATTGGAGGAAAAGGATTGCATGGTGATACCTTTGGATATCTTATATTCATTAACACTGAAAATTTCATTAAATTCGGTTAATTCTCTGATTTTTGGTTGTTTTTTTTCTTTTCTTTCAGCAGATGGTGGAATTTAGGTTGTTGAGTTCGATTTAACCCCACCAAAATTATAGGATTATTGATATGTGGATTGACACTTCTGCTTAAGAAAAGAAAATTTAAGGACAGATTTTACAAAATAGATTTAGGGCCTCATTTTATCCATTTCAAATTTTATGTTAAAACATTCTAACATTGAGTACAATATATTTATGCACACAGGAGCAAACATAAAACACATAGAGAACATGCAATGCAATGCAACAAAGCCCAGCAGATAAAGATACCAAAATGGCAATACAGTTGGTAATAACAGAAAAACAAGGGAGATAACCGTGTCAAGAGAGAGAGAGAGTGAGAGACGTCCGTGCTGAGAACAAATGCAAAAATGAATGAATGAAGAAATGTGGAGGAGATACAAAAAAAAAAAAATGTATTAATTTTTTTTTTTTTTTACAGGACAAACCTTTAACCTGAGATGATGAAGATGAGGACGGATGTGTTGATGATTATTATTGATGTTGTTGTTGACGTTGTTGTTGTTGTGGTTGTTGTTGTGAGGAGAGGACTGAGGCTGGAATAAATATGGCCACAACATGCTTCAAGCGCTCATAGAATAAGCAAATGGACAAAAGCTCATTTGGCTCAGCGTAACAACACAAAAAAAATTAAAATCACATACGCTCACAACAGATATAAAGTAGATGACCATATTAGGAAACGGATCTTTTTTTTTTCTAACTCCTGACAATATTAATAGTAAAAAATAATAATACAAATATACCAACTTGCTATTCACTAGTAATAGATCTGCGAGACTAGCTTGCTGACCAATACATCATGATGGGATGCCCTTTTTTACCAACCTGTTTGCCACAGATAGGATGTGACATAAAGTTGCAATGGATCACCCAATTAATATCGAACAGGCTCATCACTGCTTAACTTCAAAGATCTAGTGGAAATCGGGGCTTTCAGTGTGACTTGATCGTCATTATCACCGTAGGAAATGGATACGGCAAACAGAGTTCAATTTCTGGATGAGGTTGGTTGGCATTTCACATACCTGTATTAATCCAATTATTCTCCTCCCAATATAGGTAAATAGTAGGGTAGACTAAGCTGTTTAACCTTAGTATGGCAACCAGTCTAGGAGAAAGAAAATACTGAATTCAAACCTGTTAACCTCCACATAAAAATTGACCTGGACTTAAAAAAAAGTTGGCAGAGTAGCTTATTGTTGGTATCAGTTGTACAGCAAGGGAGTCTCTCCCCTTTTCAATAGTGCTAGATCAGGGAGAGAGATTTTGCTGAGGTGTTGAGCCACACCTATTATCAGCTTCCTACTTTACCACTAAGGTCAGATTACCCAATCTGTGGTACTCATATGTGTAGAGTTGGTGGAGACGAACTAGGAACCTTGCAATTCCTAGTCAGGTGCTCTACCAACTGAGCTAAACCGCCCCTTAAATATTACAACTAAATAAATATATTATTACTGCTACTACTACTACTATTATTATCATTATGTCACAGCTTTTAGCAAGCAGCAAAAGGCATTGGCATTTCATGAACTCAGATAAAACAGAGTTCATGTGTTTTAAACAAAATAGAGCCATCTTCACATAACTCTTAACATCCTATACCACCTCATTCCACCTGGCTGGAAGTCCCATTCATTTTCCTAATTCGACCCAAACGATAGCCTTTGTTTAAATATAATATTAAACATATTTAGAAGTCTTTATTTTAAGGGAAATAACAGGTAACTTTTAATGAAAAGGCCATTTTTAGCATTTTTGATAGATCCTTATAGGAATGGGACTCTGAAGTTAGAAAATTCTCAACAGGATGTTAAGAGTTAAATAACAAGCTTCTGAAATTAGTAGACCAATTCACATACCTTGGTAGCAATATCTTATCTACAGAAAGCAATATTCTAGCTTTTTCTCCAATTGTCTTGTCATTATCACTACTACTACTACTACTATTACTCTCTATACAACAAAAATTTACAAGTATCCTCTTTGTACATTTGCTAGTTTCACTCATGGCCTCTGATAATTCTAGAACCAAAGACAAGTTTATATTGGACATTAAAAAAACTAACCCTTTCATCCCCATCAAGAAATCCCTCTCTTCTTATGTTATCCTCTTTTATACTTTTTTTAACTTGTTTAGTTATCATTTTGTGGTTTAGCTCAGTCGGTAGAGCATTCAGCTAGGAACCACAAGGTTCTGGGTTTGATACTGGCCGTCAACAACTCTGCAGATTAAATTTTCATTAAGATTTCTATCACAATAAAAAAAAGATGGTTGCCAATTTTCTTAAAAGATTTCCATAATATAATAATCCATCATTGGAAAATTAAATACAACCCCAGTCGATGATAATTATATTTAGTGTATAAAATATACACATACAAATGTAACTTCTATTATGAGTCAGGAATAGTACTATGATAATAATAACGAGCTTGAAATAAAAATGAACAAAAAAAAAAAAGCCAGCCATGGACAAATGAAATCAAGCAAAACAAATAGTGTGTTCTTTGTAAAGGGCAGATAATCCAACGAGATTCTAACATTTGATCATAAAAAAACATTCATAATAAAAGCAGAATGAATACTTTGCAAAATAATCCAAAAATAAAAAAAAATAAAATAGAAATAAAAAGATCTTTGATAAAATTAAAAAACTAAAAAGCAACAAAATAAACAAACAAACAAACAATGGATAAGATTTAGAATAATGAAACAACAATCAGAAAAGCTCAACAAATGCACATTAAAATGAGGACAATAACAAAAATAGATTTGATAGAACAGGCTATGACCTCAGCATTCACTTATCTACAGTTGACCCAGTCAGCAAAATTTGGGGGTCCAAAACTTATTAGTGTAAAACTAGTTTACAAAAAATAATTCTAAGGAATGAGTTGTTTTGTTTTTTTAAAGATTTAATTCTTCCTCAACTTGCTAAAACCCTTGGGAAAGGGTATACCACCAACTATTCTCTCTCCAGCTATGGGTAAATAGTAGGGCAGACTGGGCTCTTTAACCTTGGTAAAACATACGGCTTCCTCAAAGTGAAAGATACAAGGGGAAGGTACTCTCATTTATGTAACTAATGTTCAGATTACCCATTTTTAACCCAATTGCTCTAATAAAGATCTTGCTACAATGTGCCATTTTTTCTGTTATGGTAATATATTACAAAAATAAGATTATTAGAATATAGATCCTTATTATTATTGTACTGAAAATTACTATATTCTTTAAGAGCATTTTAACAGTATTGTACTAACAGAAATCTTGCTACTGTGTGTCATTTACACTACATTAAGGTAACACAAATATACAAAAATGAGATCATTTATAATATGCATAATTCAAAATCTGAATTTCTTTCAACTCACCTTGTATATTTAAGCATTTTTCACATAGCGTTAATACCCTTGGGAAAGGTACGTATCCAACTATTCTCCCTCCAGCTATAGGTAAATAGTAGGACAGACTAGGTAACTGGTGTTGAAGGAGGAAAAGTCTGAATTCAAACCTATTAAACTCCACTTAAAAATTGACCTTGTGTCACATCCTGCTCATGCAGAAAGGTTGGTAAATACACATATATTTAAGTGTTTTATATTTATATATATCCTGTACAGTCTCAAGTTTATAGATATAAGCCCAATTATATATATATATATATATATATATATATATATATATATATATATATATATATATATATATAATCAATAGGTAAATCACCAGGTTAGTTGGTGTTAGGATGATTCTAGGGTGGGACTTTTTAAACAAAGTAATGTTAAAATTGGTCTGGTCCAAGTTGAGAGCTCAATGTTCAATAATTTTGTACAGACCAATATATTTGGTAAAGAAAAAGGCTTCATTAGATTAACCGATTTTTAAGCATTTTTCTTTACTATATATATATATATATATATATATATATATAATATATATATATATATATATATATACTAATTCAATGACAACCGATCATATAACAACTGTTAAAAAGCCACCCTCAGCGCAAAAGTGTTACAGTCTGACAAACCTTTAGGTTATACACGGAAAAAGAAAAGAAAAAGAACGAACAAACGAAAAATCAATCTTTACAAATTCACCCCTCAGCTTCTAAAACCAATCAATCAATATCCATGGGAAGACCTGTACGAATAGCCAATTTTCCGAGCAATCTCAAAGCTGCCAGTAGGGAGTCAGACTGTTGGCACAGAGCCAAACAGAACACATTAAAACAACTTGTAAATTGAATTTAGTAGAAAGTATAAATAAAAATAAAATTAGACTCAATAAATGGGAGACTTTGACAGAGCATGTAATAGTCATTAATCAAACTATTACCAATATTTACTAAGCTTAGCTAAGTATGACAAGATCAAAATCAACTGGGAGATAGATGGTTGGATTTTACGGCATGTCAACCCTTGTTGGGTCATCTTAAGCTGAAGATATTTTATTTTATTCATTATTATCTGGTAAGACTTGTGGATATACCACAGTATCAGGGATTGAAGGAGGAAAAGTCTGAATTCAAACCTATTAAACTCCACTTAAAAATTGACCTTGTGTCACATCCTGCTCATGCAGAAAGGTTGGTAAATACACATATACACATAGATACGCATCCTGCGTCCCTGACGCACAAAAATCTAAAAGGACGCAGTAAAATCAGATCCATGCATCCCAGTGTTTTTCTTTTTTCTTCCCTCATTTGAAACTAATTGTAAATACATTACAATAGTTTCTTAGAAACGAATTACACAGGATAGGTTACAAGGTAGGAGTTAGATGGAGTTAGCTGTTTCCTCAGATCATAAATAAAAACCTTACAATTTATTAAGAAACTTTAGTTGGGACCCATAAATTTTCCCGGGGACTCATTCAAAGCAAATATGTGCATCCCAGGACACACTAAATCAAAAAGCTATCAGCATCACTGCAGTATGATAATTTAATTTTAATTTAATAATAGTTATTATTCAAACCAGTACCATTATTTACTAAGCTAAGCTAAGTTTGACACCAGACCAATATTAACTGGGAGATGTGTTTAATATTATTAATTTCTAATTGTTTGGTTTTATTTTAATGAATACAAGCAAAAATCTCAGGGATAAATCATAAAAGAAATCCCTTAACAAGAAGCAATAACTGTAATTTTATTCTTTATTTCCTATTCTAACTAAATAGATTATGAAATTTTAGCAATGAAACGGGAGTGATGTAAGAATAAGTTTCAGTTGTTCTATTTTTCGTTTATACCCCTCTAGGTTTCAAATCTTTTTATCTGCATTCTTATTTAGTTTCATTAGCCTTTCTGATTTAATATTTTATCACATTTAAACTTAAATACTTGCACATGGAGGGTGCATATTTTTGCTAGTCTTTTTAATACTAATTGTGAATGCTGAAACTCCAAGTTTAAATACAGTGTACAAAGACGCAGAATACAAGACAGAAATTAATCAAAAACAGAGACACACAGACAGAGTTTACAATCAAAGCATTTCTTTCTTTCTTTTTCTCGTTCTTTCTCTTCCCCCTCGCACAATCTTAACCGGACACAGCAGCAACAGGACAAGTGATATAACAAATGATGAATAAATGTAGACAATTAAGCAAGCAACTTACAATTATTAACACTACAATATGGAGCAAAAAAGCAGTAAAAAGACAAAAAAAAAAGGGATGGGAGGGATTGTTAGTGGGTAGGCTGAAAAGGAAGATGGCTGGAACTAGCCAAATAGGGTGCGTATATAGGTAAATATTTATTATGTTGATATTATCAGAGCACTGGGGTCAAGACGTACAAAAAAAGAAAAAGAGAAAAAAAAAAAGAAACCCTTTTACAAACTATTGTTAGCCAAAATAATTTCTGTACCTAAAAATATTTCACCTATATCACTGCCCCAACCCTATTGCCCTTATGGCAAACCCCAACCCTTTTTATGATATGGGTACCAGAAAGCAGTGGCTGTGGGTCTTCATGTCCTGGGAATGACGTTAAACTCTATCTGATGGTGAGGTTCCAGTTTTGGAGGTCTGGGGAATGTGGAGCACCCCTTCATCACCATTGCTCCCTGGTCCACTCTGACCCGGAGTGGTAGTACCTGTTAGGGTCCCATTT
The DNA here is from genome assembly GCA_023376005.1 of Doryteuthis pealeii. Taxonomy (NCBI): domain Eukaryota; kingdom Metazoa; phylum Mollusca; class Cephalopoda; order Myopsida; family Loliginidae; genus Doryteuthis; species Doryteuthis pealeii. The sequence continues at coordinate 77,176,726 of CM042168.1, forward strand.
ATCGGTTAAATAGAAAAATGAGTTTATAAAAAAAGAAATTGAGCATCCATTAAGAATGAATTTATTTAAAAACTATGTCGGCATTAAATGACACACTGAGGTTGATATGCCGTAAAACAAAATGAACCAAACTAAAAATATTTTATCATATTTAATGGTTCAATTTGTTTTGTTTTACGACATGTCAACCCTTGCTGGGTCATTTTGTTCTATTCCTGCTTGATAGATATTCAAATTTTTTTTAACACATTTTTTTAAAACTCCTTTTTTTCTATTTAACCCATAGATGTGACCCTGAAAGGTACTACCACTCTGAGACAGAGTGGACCTGGGAGTAATGGTGATGAAGAGGTACTCCCCAGAGCTCCAAAACTGAAACCTCACCATTAGATGCAGTTTAACATCATCCCCAGGACACAACATATAAACATGCATTTTTAGTGTTATAGTTATCATCAGAGGAAAAGAATACGAAGAATCTAGTTCAAATCCTGGACGAAGCAGGTTGCATTTCACATAGCGCTAATACCCTTGGGAAAGGTATGAATCCAATTCTCCCTTCAGCTATGGATGGATAGATAGGGCACACTGAGCTCTTTAACCATGGCTAGGAGAAGGAAAACTCTGAATTCAAACCTGTTAAACTCCACTTAAAAATTGACCTTGAGTGCAACCAGCTCTTGTAGAAGGGTTGGGTAAATACACACACACACACACACACATATATATATATATATATATATATATATATATATATATATATACCAACCACTCCACATGAGTTGGAAGTGACATAAGGTCAATTTCTTAAGCAGAATTTAACAGGTTTGAATTCAGATTTTTTCTTCTCCTAGACTGGTTAACTAGCCATGGTTAAAGAACCCAGTCAACCCTATTATTTACCCATAGCTGGACGGAGAGTAGTTGGTGTATACCTATCCCAAGAGTATTAGGGCTATGTGAAATGCAAACAGCCTTGTCCAGGTTTTGAACTCGGGTCGAAAAATCCATTCCCTATGACACTAACCATTGCACCACGTGCCTCCACAATAGGTAAATACATTTTAGGATGGAATTTTTAGACACAAAAATTATTATAAAAGATTTTTTTTTTTCTAGTATTTCCAGACCCCAACACTCTAATAGTACAACATTTAAGTCTTTCCCGCAAGACTAAAAATCATTGAACAACAATGAGGATAAAACTCACTTCAATGACCTGCTGGAAAAAAAAACTTGTTCATCATGAGGGAATTTAAACCTTACAGTGTGCACCCCATATAATGGCTAGGTACAAGACGAGGTTAAACTAGATAACTATCTGGCAACATATATATATATATATATATATATATATATATATATATATATATATATATATATATATATATAAGTATGATTGTAAATATTTACACTTCTATGAATTAGATTTAGTATGTGTCGTACAAAGAATTCCGGAAATTTGTATTGTACTTACATCATACCAGTTCTCCTGTCTGTGGATGCTATTATAGATGGCCAAATTTCTGGAAATAGAAAAATGTATCGTCTTTTTTTTTTGGTTGCATCAAAAAAGTACAAGTATAGAATACAACAAAAGAAATGATTTTTTTTTTTGCAGTATGAAAAACGGAGTAAACAAAAAAATACTATTCTACTCATGAGAGAGCAAATTATAATCTGCTTGAAAAATTTATTGAACTCAACAATTTTACATGCCGTACAATGTTTCACGGACGCACGCACCCTTTTTTTTTTTTACATCTGGTGCATCATATAGTTTCATTGAAAATTCAATATTTAAATGTTTGTTAAAAACAATTAAGCTTTTCCTTTTTTTTTTTTTTCTTTTTAGATTAATCTCTATATGAGCTGCACAACAATAAAGGCATTTTGATTTTTTTTTATTCATTGAAATTTTTTACTTAGTGAAAATTCAATATTTAAATATCTATTAAAAAGAATAAATTTTTTTTTGTTTTTTATAATATATTAATATTTTGAAGGCCAATACAATGCGTATGAAAAATAAAAACAAAAAGATGTTATTTTTGTCTTATCGATTTCAAAGCATGAACTTCATCATCAGAGTTTATTTTCAGAGATGGACGTGCTTATGTTTTTATTTGTGTGGTTATAATTTCTCTTCTTATTTCCTTTTCCTCTCCTTTTTTATTTCTTTCTTCTTCTCCTCCTTTATGAATGAAATGGGCGAATAACTGTAATTTCTTATTTCTCTCTCTTTTTTTTTTTCTTTTTTTCTTTTATAGATTAATCTCTATATGAGCTGCACAGCAATAAAGGTATTTTGATTCTTTTTTATTCATTGAAATTTTTGGTAATTTATGAGGAAGTGCGTCCCGGTCTCCTGCCTCAGAAATTGCTATCCGGTGACTATTAAAATAACGTCCCCAGCTATGTCGGTGTTACTTGAAAGAAAACAACCAACTTAGGGCGTTAAATGTATTTTAGAGGGGGGGGGTTCTCTTTTTTTGGCGTAATTCTTGTTCATTTATAGAAATTTGTCGTAATTCTTGTTCATTTATAGAAATTTGTCGTAATTATTATTTATAGAAATTTGTCGTAATTCTTGTTTAGATATGAAGATGTATATATAGTTTGGAATAGACTGACATATATAAACAAAATAATATAAATAGATATGAACAAATGGAGATAGATAGATATAGATATTTTCTACAAGTAAATGTATTTGTGGGGTGTCACTTCTTTTTTGTCATAATTCTTGTTTATTTAAACTAAAAACAAGACATTAAACAAACATGAATAAAAGAAAATCTGAGACGACATAGCTGGGGACGTTATTTTAATAGTCACCGGGTAGCAATTTCTGAGGCAGAAGACCGGGACGCACTTCCTCATATATTACCAAATTTTTTACTTAGTGAAAATTCAATATTTAAATATCTATTAAAAAGAATAAAGTTTTTTTTGTTTTTTTTTTCTTGTTTTTTTTTATGAACCACTATATTAGCTGCACAACAATAGAGGTATTTTTTATTTTTTTATTTATTGAAAATTCAATATTTAAATATTTGTTTAAAAAGAATAAAGTTTTTTTTTTTTTTTTTTTTCAATGAATTACTATATTAGCTGCACATTAACAAATGTATTTTAATGTTTAAAAAAAAAAAAAAAAAAAAAAAAAAAGAATAAAATACAATGCACACCGCCAGCTGTTGGTGACTGATTAAAATTAGAGTTGCTTCTTTTGTTTATCTATTTTTGTAAACATCTCTATTGCAGCAGTAATTCCTAATAACTGATAATCATTTTCTCCCTTATTGGTTAAACACATACACACACATTTCTATAACAACTTGACATATGTATTGAGTACTTTAATATATTCATTATTATTCCAACTCATTGAGTTTCTTTCCTCACTTACACAATCATTAGACCATATAAAATATATATATATATATATGAAATAAATATTTAGAAAAAACAAACACATGATGTTAAAATTCGCTGACAGAATTCTGTTTCAACCCTTTATTGAAGTGGTCTTCATCAAGAGCGAGTTGTGTATGATAGAGAGAACGGTGAAAGTGGACCATTATGAGACGAAAGTGGTGCAGATGAAACATTAAATATTATAGCCGGAAATTTTTTTTTTTTTTTTACCGTTCTCTCTATCATACACAACTCGCTCTTGATGAAGACCACTTCAATAAAGGGTCGAAACAGAATTCTGTCAGCGAATTTTAACATCATGTGTTTGTTTTTTCTAAATATTTATTTCACACTGTCGGATTCACTTACATTCAATTCTCATATATATATATATATATATATATATATATATATATATATATATATATATGAGTATAGATAAAGGATATGAAAACACCACAAAATGCTGTTAAAGTGAAAACATTTTATAACATGTTCATAGCTAATATTGAACAATATTTCGATTAGCTATTTCAATATTAGCTATGAATATGTTATAAAATGTTTTCACTTTAACAGCATATTGTGTTGTTTTCATATCCTTTTATCTATACTCATACTGCCAGATTCATTTCCTTTCTCTTAACTTATATATATATATATATATATATATATATATATATATGAAAGGTAAAATGGATATGAATCCGACAATATGTGTAGAAAGTTTTGTAGAAAAAACAAGATGTTTAAAGTTTTGCTGACAG
>CM042168.1:77185912-77278412 GCA_023376005.1 Doryteuthis pealeii
GCATACAGACAGGTGCAACCCTATCAGAACTGACCCTGAAAATAATGAAGGCTTTTTTTTTTAAACAACTGAGATATAGACTTAGTCAGGGCTCCACTGCTAGAGGGGCATCCAAAAGTTCTTTTATAACACCTGTAATAATCATTTAGTTTTATTATTGAAAAAAATAAAAAATAAAAAAAAATAATATATAAAAATAAAATAGGGGAATGTGGGGTAAAATGGACACATAGAGTGAGATAGTACCCCCACCCCTTCTAAACCCAAACAGAAAGGAAGAGGTTCAAATCTCACTCCTAGATATCCCTCAATGTTTTTTTTATTTCTTAATTTAAAAAAAATTTCTCATGTACCTAATTTAATTTCTATCTTTAGGCAACTCGAAGGGTGCCCTAACCAAAAGTGCCGCAGGCACCCCCAATGTCTAAATATGGCTCTGGACTTAGTGCTGGTTTTAGGCTATTTTTCAGTGGGGTCGGGTATCGCAACCAAAACTTTGGGATCATTCTACTCAGCTTGTGCCAAAATCTTGCAAGGTGAGAAGCAAATTTTTTTTTTTTTTTTTTTGGATGTGTAGGTACTGACAACTCACCTGCTTATTTGCTGTGGGGCCTAAAAGTCCCACGCTGCCAACTATGAAGTAGTCAAAATTTTGATTTTCGTTGTTGTCTTCATAAAACGCCTGGACAACAACAATGAAAATAGCAGCCGAGATAAAAACAGGCGGGACAGGACAAGAAATAATAACAGCCATAACGAAAACTCGTCTGCCCGAGTTAACAAAAAAACTTCCAGGACAAAAACACTATTGCTTCATTTTTTAAAGAAAAATGAACAAAATCAGGCAAACAGCAAATATTTACTCAGTGGGGATAGTTTTTTTTTTTTTTTTTTTTTGTTTTTTTTTAACTAGCAGGACCTGTTGATATACCACAGTATGATAATTCAATCACTAAATTTGATATGTTTACTAAAGAGCTACTGCAAAATACTTCAATATGTAAAAAGTATGATAATCTTGATTTAACTCTCTCTCTCTGGCACTTTCTTAAAGGGGGGTTGTAAAATATTTACATTTATTTGCCAATAAAAATCTTGTGGGGGGAGGCATTTAAAATATCTACATTAATCTAGTGACAAAAAATGATAAGTCATACAAAAATTTGAGTCCATATGACCTTTAGGCACCCCTTTTATGATCTCGATTCGTGGGGACATTTTTTCCATTTACACCGTCAAAATCCGGTTAATTGTTAACAGATGAATTTAGATTTTTTTTTTTAAATTATAAAACTAACCCCTAACCCTAACCCCTAACAAACAACCGGATTTTGTAAAATGAGAAAAGTGTCATTTTGTGTAAATGAGAAAAGTGTCCTTGTGAGTTGAGATCGCGGAAGGGGTGCCTTAAGGTCATATGGTCCAAAATTTGTTTGCCTGACTTCCAGAACAAATGACTTTTGTCTCAATTTTAAAAGAAAAATGAACAAAAAGACATACAGTAAATATTCACGCAGTTTTTAATATTTGTAGGTCATAAATAAAGATTAATTTTTTTTTTTTTTTTTTTTTTACACGAAAAAGGAAAATGTATTTTAGATGAGAGGGCAGGTACTGGCTGGGGGGATGGCTCCCTGGGATCACACTAATTATCAAGTGATTATCACTAATTAAATTTGGTTATCTAGTAGGAACTAATTCTTTCAACATGACTTGACCCAAGAAACCCAACAAAAAACAAAAAACAAAAACACAATCAAGTTAAATGATAATTTCCACATACCTTCTCTGGCGTCTTCCAGAAAATCTCTTTCTCAGTATCAGTGGGTGTGTTGGCATTAGAATGCGGACCATTTTCATCACCCGTATCTTCATCCTCACAGTCTTCAATTGTTGCTTGCAGTTCAGGTGAACCAACTGAAGAGAAGGAAAGAAATTGAGAATAAAAAATATGAAGAAAAAAACAACCAAGATTTTTTGATTATTTGGACTGTTGTCCTCGTCTTTATTATCGTATACACAACGTTTCCATCAATGTGCCCTTTGGCATTCTACAGGTGTTTCTTGTAGAAGTCTGAAACCATAAAAAAATTCAGAAGTGAATCTGGGAGTAATGTTAATGAAGGAGTACTCCACAGAACTCCAAAACTCGAGACTCATCAACGATTGCAATTCAATAACAACAACCTTGAGCACCTTTTTGATCTCCATGTTTCTAACACATGTGAGCATGCCTACAAAGTCAGAAAACAGCATTGCTCACATGACTTTCGGAAATATTTTTTCACGCTCAGAATTGCTGAGGCATGGAATAAGCTGCCTGCGTCCGTTGTAGGCTGCCGAAACACTGCATCTTTCAAAGCCTCCATGGTTCCTGTAGTCTGCCAACACTATACCTGATACCCCTCTCTACACACATACATGTATATTATTACTGTATGCTGTTCATGTTCCTGACACTAATACATTATTCTATGTACTAGACATGAGACTTTGATGAGTTGTGGGTGCACCTGAGCACTGTACACAATAAATTTCATTAACTTACCCACTTCATTTGAAGATCCTGAGTTCACCTTAACCTGGTCAGAACTTGTCTTGGGAATATGGATTGCTTTACTTGCAGAAGCAAACACGTGAAAGTTGCTGAAGAATAAGAAAAAAAGATTTAATACTAATGATGATAATGATGGTGATGATCATAAAATTTTAAATTTAGAGAAAAAATTAATTTATAGTCACACAGTACACAAGTTCACTCAATGGCATCTCTTACTGAACAATTGACCCCCCCTGAGAAAGTGTTGATGTATCTGCAGTAAAGTCCTCTCCAATATTGAACTCTTACCGACTGAGTAACCTCATGAGAGAGTGTCTATTCATACATCTGTAATAAGGTTCTCTCCAGCTAGTTGCCAAATTGAATCAAGCTCTTCTACTGACTGAGTGATCTCATGGGAGAGTGTCTGTTCATGCATCTACAGTAAGATTCTGACTGTTTGCCAAATTAAAACAAGGTCCTGTGACCAGTTCTTGATCGATTGATTTTGTTGGGAGTGATTGGATATACCAATCACGTGATGAGCCCAGAAGTTTTGGTACAAAATACCAAAAACCAGAGATAGATTCCGAACCAGCTCCCGTATGCACGTCGGCCAGAAATTCTCTCCCAAAAAGCACTAAAATACCAGATATCTTCCCTGTCACACCGGTAAGTCCCTCAAACTTAACTCTATACACAGGAATAAACATTTTACTGACCCAACAATTTTAAAAACATATGACAACTTGTTCAGGATTATTTTATGAGGGATGATCAGATTTATTATGTTTTTTTTCCAAGAATTTTTGTGCATGGTTCCCCACTATAATGATCCTTGTATTTGACTGACATGGTAGGATGTCATTAATACTTTCTGAGTAGACCCTATATACTAAACAGTATCCGAATCCTGGACGTGGTAATTGCATTTCACTTAGCACTAATACCCTTGGGAAAGGTATGAATTCTACTCTCCCTCCAGCTATGGATAAATAGTAGGGTAGACTGGGCTCTTTAACCTTGGTTAGGCAACCGGTCTAGGAGAAGGAAAAATCTGAATTCAAACCTGTTAAGCTCTGCTTAAGAAATTGACCTTGTGTCACATCCTGCTCGTGCGGAGGGGTCGGTAAATATATGTATACTAAACAGACAGATTTTATATCAATATTTGCCATGAAAATTCAAATGGTCAGAAAAAGTAAATGTTAATTCAATTAGAAACTTTTAAGAAGAAGCAGAAGAAAAATTTCACCTGGCCAGATTCTCAGGTGATTCAAGATTTAAAAAAAAAAAAAAAAAAAAAAAAAAATATAGTGTGTGTTTGCATGTGTGTATGTACACACATACACAAATATATTCTTACTAGTGTCTCTTTTTGTTTGTATATATACACACATACATATTCGGTTTTCCTAACTTCTTTCATATACATGCTTATACATTAGGGTAGGTCGATTTTTCACTTTTTTAAGTGTTAGTATACTAAATACTGTTTGGGCAAATAGCATCAAAGATTGTCTACTAAAATGCATCAAAAATCCTTGTTTTCTAAAGGCTAATTCTTGCCAAAATGAGGATTTCTAATGCATTTTAGTTGATGATCTTTGATGCTATTTCCTCAAACAATGGTGCAAGATCTAATTTTTGGTATCAGTATTCAATATACTAATACATAACTTTCGCATAGATAGACAATTTGATATTTTTTTTAAATGAAAAATCAACCTACCCTAATAAACATACATATGGGCCTCATCTTGATTTTACACCTAATTTTGATATGTACATATACGCATGTACACACTGTCACATAATTACATTCCAATGTTTCAGGTGCAACGCTTGGCTCACACACGCATGCAATGCACAATGTGTATTCTGCCACAAGCCAAACAAACAGATTCAATTTCTCTGGATTTTTTTTTTAGATGAGGCTTGATAATTTGTATTATTCAGACTATTGGCCTCATCTTTATTGTTATCTGTACAATATTTCGGCCGGTGTGCTCTCTGGCCTTCTTAAGTTATTTCTTGTCAGACTCAAGAACCTTCTTTCGAATTCGGGAGCCTTCACGTGGATTGATGCAGATTTAATAAAATGTTGGCTTCAAAGTTTCGAGAAGGCTCTTGAGTCCAAAAGAAATACCTGAAGAAAGCCACGTGGATTGATGCAGATTGAATAAAATGTTGGCTTCAAAGTTTCGAGAAGGCTCTTGAGTCCGAAAAGAAATACCTGAAGAAAGCCACGTGGATTGATGCAGATTGAATAAAATGTTGGCTTCAAAGTTTCGAGAAGGCTCTTGAGTCCGAAAAGAAATACCTGAAGAAAGCCACGTGGATTGATGCAGATTGAATAAAATGTTGGCTTCAAAGTTTCGAGAAGGCTCTTGAGTCCGAAAAGAAATACCTGAAGAAAGCCACGTGGATTGATGCAGATTGAATAAAATGTTGGCTTCAAAGTTTCGAGAAGGCTCTTGAGTCCGAAAAGAAATACCTGAAGAAAGCCACGTGGATTGATGCAGATTGAATAAAATGTTGGCTTCAAAGTTTCGAGAAGGCTCTTGAGTCCGAAAAGAAATACCTGAAGAAAGCCACGTGGATTGATGCAGATTGAATAAAATGTTGGCTTCAAAGTTTCGAGAAGGCTCTTGAGTCCGAAAAGAAATACCTGAAGAAAGCCACGTGGATTGATGCAGATTGAATAAATGTTGGCTTCAAAGTTTCGAGAAGGCTCTTGAGTCCGAAAAGAAATACCTGAAGAAAGCCACGTGGATTGATGCAGATTGATAAAATGTTGGCTTCAAAGTTTCGAGAAGGCTCTTGAGTCCGAAAAGAAATACCTGAAGAAAGCCAGAGGGCACATCCGCCAAAACGTTGTACAGATAACAATGATGATGAGGACAATAGTCCAAATAATACAAACAAATTCAACATCAATATTTGCCATGGAAATTCAAAGAGTCAGAAAAATTAAATTTTAATTTAATTAGAAATTTAAAAGAAGCAGAAGAAAGATTTTCACCTGGCCAGGTTCTCAGGTGATTCAAGATCATCATTGTTTGGCATGTAGATAAGATCACTGTTATCACTATCAGTGTCCAGATCATCCATATCAAAACTCAAGTTTCCACCATCTTTGTCACTGGAATCGGCAGTTCCTCCTGAGACACGAGACTTGGAATCAAGATGTTTCTGCAAAATAAAATAAAAACAGCTATATGGTTTCAGGTATTCCTATTAAATACTAACAATTTTTTTTAAACAGGTCTATGGATGATACTGAATGTTGATTGGTTGGATTTTACAACATATCACAACCTTTGGATTATTTTATGCTGAAGACATTTTTTTTTATTCATTCTTGTTGGGTATTCAAATTTTTTTTTTTTTTTTTTTTTTTGGGGGGGACACTTTTTTAAAAACTCATTTTTTGTTCTATTAACCCAGGGATCACCAAACTTGTTTCACGGTAGGCCAGATAATTGAAAAAATAATGACCGCAGGTGATATTATCATTGTGTTCAATACTTGCTAGCCAGAACGAAAGCTCTGAGAAAAAGATGTAAAACAAAATTTATCTTTCCATGTTATATTCATGGATGAGTGGCGTAAGATGCACAAAACAAATTTAACCAACATTTATTTTCAAAACATTATCAAAGAATGCAACATTCAAATACCATCGGCGGTCCTGATAAAATGCCTTTGCAGGCTGGATCTAGCCCACAGCCCATAGTTTGGTGACCCCTGTATTATCCTGTGGGATTATCTTCCTTTTGCCAGGAAGAGTTATCTTCCGTGGTGTTGCCGTTTCTTCCCACTAGGGGACCTCTGGTATTTAAGCACCTTATTTGAACTTCTCTGGCTCTTTTAGCTAAATCTCCGGTACGAGCACATGGGTTAGACTACTGTCTACCCCTTTCTCGGTGGGCTTTGGCCCCCCTTCCTAGTAAGTGATTTCTATGTACGGACGCTCCAGTCCTTTTATGTATGTATGTTTATGTACACTATTCTATCTTCTATTGTTTATGTACCTTGTTTATTCCTGTATTATATAAAATGTTTTGTCTCAGAAATGTGTCCGAGTTGTATGTTCAATTATAACCTTGAATCTTATAATCCCATGGATCAATAATCCGACAGTATGAGGTAAGGTAAAAGGAAAAGTGGGCAAAAAATAATGACTCAAACAAGTAGATGTTTCTCTCCTACTTGTTTGAGACATTATTTTTTGCCCACTTTTCCTTTTACCTTACCTCATATATATATATATATATATATAAGTAAAAATATAACAAAAGACTTAGATTTTTTCTTAGACACAATGTCTAACACCCCCCAATTTGCATCTGATGATTTGGGGGTGTTAGACATTGTGTCTAAGCTTCCTGAAATAGACTATAATGCAAAAAATTTAAGTCTTTTGTTATATTTTTACTTATAAATTTGCTCTGTGACTAACAATAAAAGCACACATTGAGCTCAGCAAACTGCGACACGGATAGATAGGATCCTCCGGGACAGAGTCGACCTGGGAGTAATGACAATGACTCCTCAGAGTTCTAAAACTGGATCGATTTTAATTGTATGACAACCCATCTGGGTTATTTCATGCCTAGAGGTTAGGGAATCATGTTTATTGGTTTTTTTGTTTAATGACATATTAACCGTTGTAGGTTATCTGATGCTAAAGCCACCCTTGTAGAAGAACAATAGAGGTACAATTTAACCTATACCCAGGGGAATGAGGGGGTTTATACCTTTCCCAAGAGTATTAGTCCGAAAGTGAATATAAGAAAAACATGGACTGCTATGAATTGCGGAGACATGGAATAAACTGCCCGCGTCTGTTGTAGGCTGCCGAAGCACTGAGTCTTTCAAAGCCTCCATGCTTCCTGTAGTCCGCCGACACTATACCTGATGCCACTCTCCACATACATATGTACACACGCGCACACATACATGCATATTACTACTGTAAACTGTTCATGTTCCTGACACTACATTATTCTGTGTACTTGTCATAAGACTTTGATGAGTTGTGGTGCACCTGAGCACTGTACACAATAAATTTCATTATTATTATTATATTCACTGCCTTAGACGTGTACTGGGCATCACCTGGAGGGACAGGATCACTAACACAGCAGTCCTAGAGAGAGCTCAACTCCCCAGTCTGTATTCTCTACTGAGACAACATCGTCTCCAATGGTTGGGTCATGTACGTCAGATGGATGATGGACGAAACCCAAAAGACATCCTGTATGGAAAGCTAATATCTGGTAAAAGACAGATTGGTCGCCCCCTACTGCGATTCAAGGATGTCTGTAAAAATGATCTCAGGTGCTTTGGCATTGTCCCTTCCAGCTGGGAAAATTTGGCTCAAGACCGCCCTCTGTGGGGACAGAATCTCCATAGAGGACTGTACATGTCAGAATTCACCCTGATACAACATCATGAAGCTAAGAGGTCCATAAGAAAGCAACGGCAACAAAGCATCGGAACATCATCATCTACAGGGACAACCTTCAAATGCAAAATCTGTTGTCAAGAATGTTTCTCAAACATCGGACTTCATAGTCACAGGAGGCGCTGCAACTTCAGGGGCACACAAAACTTTTATCATAGTCTTTCGAGACTGAATTGCCAATGAATGAATTGTAACGATAGATTTACTCGGAAAAGGTGTTGTTTGACCACTGCAAAAAGAATTCATCTGGTGATATGCGTCGTGTAAGCTTATGCAGAAAACTGGTGTGATTAAAACTTGAGACTTGCATTAACCAGTTGAAATTGATTTGCATGGACACATAGTTGAAACACCATGATATAGTGTGTCCTGGGACGCACGTATTTGCTTTGAATGAGTCCCCAAGAAAATTTATGGGTCCCAACTAATGCCGTATAACTTCTACCTTGTAACCTATCCTGTGTAATTCGTTTCTAAGAAACTATTGAAATGTATTTACAGTTAGCTTTAAATGGTGAGGGAAGAAAAAAAGAAAAACATTGGGATGCATGGATATGATTTTACTGTGTTAAAATTAATTGATTTGCATGGACACATAGTTGAAACACCATGATATTGGGAGAGTGATGCGACTTCGAAAACCCAGATCGAGGACTTTGTGATAAGAGAATAAAAAGATTATTACTATTATCTGCGTTATTCAGACTATTGTCCGCATCTTCATTGTTATCTGTACAATGTTTCGGACGATATGCTCTCCAGCCTTCTTCAGGTATTTCTGGCCGAAACGTTGTACAATTAACAATGAAGATGAAGACAATAGTCCGAATAACGCAGATAATAGTAATCATCAAGCCTCATCTCAAACATTTAGAGAAAAAGATTGTGTTATAGTGAAGCCAGTTGGTTGGATTTTACAGCATATGAACCCTTGGGTTATTTTATGGTAGACATTTTTGTTTTATTCATTCTTGCTGGGTATTCAAATTTTTCTCAAACTCTTTTTTTGGCGGGGACACACTTTTTTAAAATCACAAGAGTTATGTGTATTTGAATTGTACTTCAAATGACAATATTTTCACACATGTATAAATTTAAAAAGATGTCTCGGTGGCCTAAAATTGGTATCAGCCAGACAGCAAGGGAATCTTATCCCTTTTCACTAGTGCTAGACCTAGAAGATTGTTTTTGCGTCTGGGGTGGAGCGCCACACCTACCATCAGCTCCTCATTTTACCGCACAGATCCCTGTGCTACTCATACACCGAGTTGGCAAGGGCCGGTATCGAACCAGGAGCCTTGTGTTTTCCCAGGCTGACGCTCTACCGAATGAGCTAAACCGGCCCTATTGAATTGATATTAGCATAAAAAGAGGAATTAACATACTTGGGAAGGTTTAAAATCATCATCGTCATCCTCAAGGTCTGCTACATCCGTCTGTTCATCAAAACTTATCACTGAATTATTCTGCAATAAGACAAAAAATAAATGAATAAAATATAAAGCAAATTAGACAACTGAAAAATGAATATGTCAGATTTTTTGTATTGTGCTATGATTGGTTGATTTGTAATGAATTAAAAACTCCCTTCATTTTTTTTAATGAAGGGAGAGAGAGAAATATGAATGAAAAATAAGTTTGTTAAAAAAATGTGTTAAAAAAGGAAATTATTAAACTTACAACTAATGATTTCATTAATATTTCATTTATTCAAATAAAAAGTAAATAAATTTCAAAAAGCACAATATGATTAAAAAATAAAAGATTTAAAAAAATCAATCAATAAACACCCCAGCATTATACAACTTACCATTTTTTCACTAAAAATCTTTCAAAAAAATTTTTTTTTAAATAAAATAAAACATAAATAAATAAAATAAATTCTAAAAATCGAAATAAAATAGAATTTAAAAAATGCATTTCTAAACCACTGAAATGAAATCTGTCCCAAAAAATAAATGGAAAGAAAAAAAAAATTATATATATATATATATATATATATATATATATGCACCAACAATGCTTTAAATGGAGAGGGAATAAAATGAGACAAAGAAAAAGAGAGTGGATGAATTGTGAGAAATTTGATAAAAAATCTCGTCCAATTATAATAAAATCTTTACTATCAATTTACTATAAATCCTTCAAATTCAATCATTTAAATTAATTTTTACTTTTTATTAAGTTGTATGTGATATTTAATAGTAAAGTTAAATTTCAATCTTTTAGATTAAAAAACATTTTTTTAAATCATAAGATTTCCTATTTCACTAGAAAATTGTATACATTAATTTTCATTCTATAATTTTGCTCTACTCAAGTTATTGTCATTGTCCCATTCACTAAATGTCCCACAATAATAATTACATTTAGTGAATGAAATTTATATGTAAATCTTTAACAGGATTTTGAAGTCTTTTACATGATCCAATACTGATTGGCTGTTAATATTAGAGATGAGATTTTGAACAAATGAATTCTGGGTAATTTTTTTTCAGTTGGATTTGTAGTCATGTGATATTAGGTTTAATGATTGCTGCAGCTTGTGAGCCTTAGTTTGCGATGTTAAAAGGCTCAACTTTTTTTCTTTTTTTTCCGAGATGAGCCTTCTAACATTGCAAACTAAGGATCACAAGTTTTTGCTTGTTTTATACCAATTTCTTTTAATATGATTCACAATTCTAACTGTTGATGGTTTTATTAAAACCGAAACGTTTTAGCATCAGCTATCTGTAAGTCAATCTTTGACTTAATTTTGTTGTTTTTCATGACTTAACACTTTACTAGCAAAAGTACCCGGTCCATGACCGGACTATATATAAAGATTGGGCCATAAATAGGCGAAAGATTCCGAGCAAAGATTTTGTTCACTAAAATTAAACTAAACTGCTGATATAGCTATAATAGAAAGCAGGCAGCACCAATCGGTTGATTTTGTTTTAATTAATAAATTATATCCCTTAATCAGTAAAAATCAATGACCAAATTTGGCGTGTTTCTTAGTTAGAAGGTTATTAAGGTGTATGCAAGATTTCAAATCTGAGTGACCTCCCGTTTTGGAGTTATACATCGACACGTACATACCAAACTTCCTTTTATATATATAGATTACATTGTTGGATTTTATATCCATTTTTCTTCTCATAACATTTTTATGATTCACAATTACTATGTTAAGCCCCATTGATGGTTTTATTGAAACCAAAATGTGTTAGTGCCGGCTATCTGTAAGTCAATTTTTGACTTAATTTTGTTTTTTCATAACTTTATTATTCTGTCAGATTTTACATCCATTTTCTCTTCTCATAACATGTAATGTAAAAATGAAAATGTTTAAAGTCTTCCTATATTGTTTAATATTATTCTTTTCACATGCTGCAATACAATACAACAGATAGAAATACTTGGAAGTGGATCATAGATCAAAAATAATAATAATATGTCCACAAATATGATACTGATCTAGTTGGATAAATATCTTGCAGGTCCGCCACATTAGATAGTTTGAGACACACTACTTTAGGGTATACCAACATATATCATGCATTGACGGTTTTCACCAGAGACAAACCTGCAAAGGTGCTAAATGAATAACAAGCTTTTGGGATCACATATAATCTGAAACAACTAGAAGACATTAAAAGATAGGATGACATCCGATGGCGGATGTCTGGTTGACAAAGAATAGACACAATAAAAGAATGCTATAAATTGGACTATGAGAAACTATAAAAAGTAATGAATGGTTGATTTGCCTCATTGTCTGGCACAGACATTCTGCGAGGGGGTAGGACTCCATTGTAATCATTTTTTTTTTTTTTTTTTTTTACTAGTATTTCTTTCATCTTATTTTCCTGGAAGGGCATGGTGTAATGGTTTAAAGTACAAAATAAAAAAACGCCCTCTAGGCGATGTAAAAATAGATTTTTGAAACATATTGTCTGTGCCAGACATTCTGCGAGGGGGCATGACTCCATTGTAATCATTTTTTTTTTTTACAAGTATTTCTTTCATCTTATTTTCCTGGAAGGGTGTGGTGTAATGGTTAAAGACATAGGAAATGGACTCGTCGCCCGAGTTCAAATCCTGGATGTGGTAATTGCATTTCATTTAGTGCTAATACCCTTGGAAAGGTATGAATCCTACTCTCCCTCCAGCTATGGATAAGTAGTAGTGCAGACTGGGCTCTTTAAACCTTGGTTAGGCAACCGGTTTAGGAGAAGGAAAACTCTGAATTTAAGCTTGTTGAACTTTGTTTTCTTTGGTTTCTTTGTTTAATGCCATATCAACCTTCAAGGGTTATTTAATGCCAAAGAAATCCTTGTAGAAAAACAGTAGTGGTACTATCTAACCCATAGGATATCAACCTTTGTGGGTTATTTAATACCAAATCCATCCTTGTAAAAAGAACAGTAGTGGTACTATTTAACCCGTAGTGTGTGTGTGTGGGGGGGTGAAGACGTTCATTCCTTTCCCAAGGGTATTAGTCCAAAAATGAAGGTAACAGTGTGACTAGAGTATGAACTCATTTACTATAATATTGATGTCCAACATGTTAATTTAACCCATAGCAGGGGAGGATTAGGGGTCTCATACCTTTCCCATCGGTATTAGTCCGAAAGTGAACATGATAGCATAACTGGAGTTTGAACTTGCTTACTGTAATGTCTCAGCCCAACACCTTTAGCCAGTGCACCACAAGGATTACCCTATTATTGGTTTGGTTCTTTGTTTAATGGCATATCAACCTTGGTAGGTTATTCAATGCCAAACCCATCCTTGTAAAAAACAGCTGTGGTATTATTTGACCCATAGCTGGAGGGATGAATGGGTTCATACCTTTCCTAAGTGTATAGG
Organism: Doryteuthis pealeii; assembly: GCA_023376005.1. Lineage (NCBI taxonomy): Eukaryota > Metazoa > Mollusca > Cephalopoda > Myopsida > Loliginidae > Doryteuthis > Doryteuthis pealeii. Next base: position 77,198,782 of record CM042168.1, read on the forward strand.
TTTGGTTTCTTTGTTTATCACATATCAACCTTCATGGGTTATTTAATGACAGACTCATTCTAGTAGAAGAACACTAGTGGTGCTATTTAACCCATTGCTGGGGGATGAATAGGTTCATACCTTTCCCAAGGGTATTAGTCCAAAAATAAGGTAACAGTGTGACTGGAGTTCAAATTCGCTTACTATGATGTTGCAGTTGAGCCCGTTAGTGACTACACTATGAGGACTCTGATTATGTTTTTTCTTTTGTTTTTTTAATTCTAAACTTTTAAATAATATGAATAAAAAATCCTGTTTTTTTTTAAAAATTTTTAATTCAAGCTGTTTAATTACTGCTCATAGAAAAAACAAAACAAGCATTGTTATAAAAAGCAAAAGAAATAAGAGGAAAGAAATATATGTAAAAAAAAAAAAAAAATAATAATCATATTGTATGTTACAAATGAATCTACCCAATAAAAATATATAAAATTTATTGTACAGGGTGGACCGAAAGTCTTGTCACTACCTACATACTTTTTTTTTTTTTTAGAGGTAATACAACCCAAGATTCTAAAAAAAATAATTTAAATTTTAAATGTTTTTTTAGAGGTAAAGAAATTACATAAATATTATATTATTAAAATAAAATTTTTCTAAAAGTTAAAACAATATGTAGGGGGTGACAAGTTTTTTGGACCACTTTTTAGATTAATGTACAGTATGGTTCGAAAGTCTTGTCAACCCTACATATTTTTTTTAGAGGTAAAATAATCACATAACTATTATGTATTAACTCGTTTTTGTTTGTTTTCTGTTACTTTTTTTTTTCTCCCTGTATTTTTTGTCATTCTTTCTCCACCGCCTTCTAATACATGATCAAAAAGGGTTGGAGGCTTGCCATAAGGGCAATAGGGTTGGGACAATCATATAAGTGCTAAGGCTTGACATGACCAGCCAATTAATTGAAGGTTGCCTCTCTGACCACCTGTCTATCCTAAGTAAGGGCCAAAGTGGAGTGTTGCAGGTCATGAACTGCTCAGCCAGCAGGGTTCCATCCTTAAGTATCACTGGTCACCATCCGTGGCCAATAGGTGGTCCCAAGAGTTAATACATAATAGTATAAAATTTTAAAAAGTTAAAACAATATATAGGGGTGACAATACTTTCGGAACCCCCTGTAATAATTCAATTCTTAGTTAACTAAGATTTTGATTCATGCAAAGATAAAATCAAGTAGCTTCATTACTTTTTGATAACCCTAATTTATAAAAAGCAAAAAAAAAAAAAAAAAATACCCCTTTCCAATGAAATAAATTTGCTGTATCAAAAATATATATGCAAATGTAAGAGTTCTGTCTTACAGTTGCATATATATTTGATACACTAAATTTATTAACTATTATGGGACAGAGGTAGTAAGAAAATAAAAAGTGCTGGAGGGAAAAAAGCCAAACAATTAGTTAAAGACTTGTAAAAATAACTGAAAAAACATCAAAGAAATATAAGAATTAAAAAAATAGAGAAAGAGAGAGAAAAAATTTAAAAAATTGAATAAAAATATCTTTTTTTTAAATTCCTTTTACAAATTAAAAAAAAAAATGTTTTTCTAATTATCAGCCATATTTAAAGAAGTATATAAATAAAAAGAAATATACAAGAATAAACCAAAAAACAAAAAAAAATAAATAAATAGAGGAAAAAATAGAGGAAAATATAAGGAAAAATAAAAGACGGAAAGAGGGGAGAAAGAATGACAAAAAATACAGGGAGAAAAAAAAAGTAACAGAAAACAAACAAAAACAAAAACAAATACAGAAAAAATAATAAACAGACAAACAAAAAACAGAAAAACAAAAAAATCAACAAAAACACAGAAAAACAAAAACAAAGCATTTTCTTTTTTTAAAATTTTAGATCCAAAAAGTAATTCTGGCTTAATACCCAGGGGGAGTACACAATTGATTCTACCCTATTTTTCTGGATCATCTGATCATCCCACTATACTCAAACCAGATGACACAGACAGACAGATAGAACCCCCATCATAACAGACAGACACAAACATGGCTACACAATACAAAACATGCATAACCAATATTATTATTCTTACTGCTTTTTGCAACACAAATAAAGCAGCAGACTTACCCTGCCAGGAACAATGGCAGCAGCAGTTACCATGCCAACAGCTGCTGCTATCGGACGAGTAGAATGTGACTGTGCAAAACAAAGATGAAACAAATAGGTAGGAGAAATACTTATATTGGGGAATATGAATTTCTATTAGGATGGATATATAATTTAAGCCGGTTTTGTTAAAGACCACGGAATATTTCTTTATAATTCTCAAGTGTAAACATTCAAATTGGCAGAGAAAATGTCCCATATTTTTTACCCAAGCACTTTCAACCATTTCCCTGGTCGTCCTCAGAGGGACTATTATGAGACCTTTTCTTTACCATCAAGGTTCCAATGTTTGGAAAACAACAAGAAAATTTGAACATCTACACCTGATAATTATAAAGAAGTAATTTTCCATGGTCTTTAACAAAACCTGCTTTCAAAATGCACACACTCTTTCTCTCTCATATATATATATATATATATATATAAAATTTGCTCTGTGAGCAACAATAAGAGCACACATTGAGCTCTGCAAACTGCGATAGGTTTTTTTTAAAAAACTCCAATGTCGTAAGGAAGATTTCTTCTCCAGATTTTTGGATTTATATATATATATATATATATATATAATTTATATTTTGAAGGCAATTACAATGCATATAAAATAAAATATGCATTGTAATTGCCTTCAAAATATAAATAATATACTTTACTTAACAATGCTTCAAGCAAATTATCAAATACTATTTATATATATATATATATATATATATATATATATATATATATATATATATAGATAGATAGATAGATAGATAGATAGATAGATAGTATTTTGGCAGCAGAGAATAAGACTTATCCTCATCTTTATATTATATATATATATATATTAGTGAGAGAAATAGAGAGTATGAGAGATTATAAGATTGAAAGAAAGAAATATTATCCTCATCTTTATCAGTTCATGCCTCAGTTTTTCTTGTTTGGTTGGTTGTTTTTTTTTTGTTTTTTTTTGGGGGGGGTTCAGGGGGCTGGGGGGTATTTGAAAATGACTCCCGGGATTACTCTATTGTACCATATATTCTTACATATTATGCAACTTTCAGAAACCTTTTTTTTTTTTCCTTTCTTTCTTTTAGATGAGAACAAACTTATTAGATGACTGAAAATTAAAACTCTTTAATAGACCTATGAAAACAAAAATGATAGTCCCGAAAAAAATGTTGACGGGGAGATGGAGGTTGTCTTATGAATACAGGATTACATATCAAGATCATACGGGGGGGGGGGTCAAATAATCATTCTTCAAGATTGGACAGATTGATGATGGGGTGGGGGGAATAGGCAACTATTGACAAGGACAATTGCAATGGACTTTTTGGTTCAAATCCACAAGTGCTAATAAATTTAAAAAATTAAATCACATATATACATATGCAGATATAACCAATTCATGTTAGTATCTGGACAAAAAGGTAAAGAGAGAGAGAGAGAGAGAAAAAAAAACATTTCTATAACTCAGTTGGACCATATGTCCTTTAGGCACCCCTTTTTGAACTCGATTAAGAAAGGACATGTTTTTCATTTACACTGTCAATATCCAGTTGTTTTAACAGACGATTTTTAGATTTAAAAAAAGAATTATAACCCTAACCCTTAACAAACAACCGGATATTGACGGTGTAAATGAAAAACATGTCCTTTCTTAATCAAGATCAAAAAGGGGTGCCTAAAGATCATATGGTCAACTCAGTTTGGGTCCTTCCATAAAAGAAGGGGAGACAACTCTCAGCTCCAATTAAATCTTCCTTGTATCTGTTTTATAGTTGATCGTCCATTTTGTGAAAGTGGAGATGGTCCAATAATCATTATCATAATAAAAAAAAAATACCAAGTCAAAATCTTCAGTGCAAATGCACAATAATGTAATATGCATAATAAACTTATATCAGAGAATAAAATAATTAAATATATTCTAATTATCTCCCTTGAAGTTTTTTCTCTCTACCACGGTTTCAGTGTTCAAGGTACACCTTCCTCAGGTGAACTTTTTATTTTTTTTAAATCTAAACTGTTTCCTTTTGAAATCAAAAATTAGTTTTGATTATATATATATATATATATATATATATATATATATATATATATATACACACACACACACACAAATAAATATATATAACTATTATGGGAGAGAAATAGTTATTGATTTTTGACTTTTTTTTTTTTTTTTTTTTTTTTTTTTTTTACAAAATAGTCTGAATAGGAAATAAAGAAATATTTAAAAAATATTTCTGAATAATATCCTTATCTCTTATATTTGGGAAGTTACGTAATTTACCTATAGGCCTACTTAAAAGGTTGACCAGCTGAAGGATGTCAAACTGGTTGGCATTTGTAACCTAAGCGACAAGGTACAGTCTATATTAAAAGACAGGTTCCCAAGGATAAAGAATGTAAATTAAATCCTCATTAAAATCAAATTCTTTATTCTCAATTCATGAAAAGAAAAACTAGTCAAGAATTACTAATTATAATAGTTAAACTTGTTTTTCTTGACATATGGCTTTTCCAATGAGGCTTTTTGAATACACATTGCCAAATCTAAGAATGACTTAAGCATATCTAAATCTATTATATATTAAGGATATATATATATATATATATTTTTTTTTTTTTTTTTGAGAAGTAAAATTTTTCAGTTATGCAATTCAAATAACCTGATCTTCCATCTGATGAGACTGGATTTTGGGGAGCTATATTAAATCAACTTAGATTTATATAGGCCCCAATTTTGGTCGAAATAAATTTATTATGGAATTACAGTGTTGGGTTTTTCCTTCCTTTCTAAGATTATAGATATATATATATATATATATATATATATATATATATATATATATATAGAGAGAGAGAGAGAGAGAGAGAGAGAGAGAGATAGATAAAAGGGTATGAAAACACACAATGTTGTTAAAATGAATATAGTTTTATTGTCAATATTAGCAATGAAAATGATATAAAAATATATTCATTTTAACAAAATTGTGTTTTCATACCCTTTTATCTATACATATACCGCCGGATTCATTTCCTTACTCTTAACTCATATGTGTATGTGTGTGTGGTTGAAAATAGAGGGAAAAGTGGATTTAACAACACAGCAACTAAATTCAATTGATATTTTGCCTCGGTATTTAGCGAGACTTCCTCAGAATTTAAAAAAAATTCTCTAAAATATATTCAAACAAAAATATTGAAGAACAATAAGAATGAAAAATAGGAGATGTGAGGATGATTTATTGATATTTGAAAAAATATATTTGTCAACACTTAGTATTTTGTTAATCTACAGTATCGAACTATATATATATATATATATATATATATATTTTTAATATCTGTTCAATACTATACATTATCAGAGAGTGCTACTCCAGATGTAAATGATCCTACGATTTTTGACGGGAACTTTGCTAATTCTTAAATAACAAAACCAATGTCATACTTTATATACAATTAATAGTTGGATTCCTCAAAATAATCAGGATAAAAGCTTTAAAAAAATTAATTTAAAAAAAATCACATTTAAAAAAAAAAATCTTTGATTGTTTTCTAAAGTCAAAACTGCATAAGGAAAGAAAAAAAATTTTTTAATTTTTTTTTTTATAAAAGGCAATTTCTAAATAATCAAGTTTTCAATTTGAAGATGTAAAACAAAAGCAAATATTTATGTCCATAAAAATGTCTTCTTTATTTCTTTTTAATCAGTGCAGAGCAAAAGATGTGAAGTTTATAATTTTTGATATGATGAACCACAGGAGGGAAGGGGGGAAAAACAGAGGAAAAAACAAACTTTGGAAGCTAAATATTTCAAAACAGATTTTTTTTTAAACAGGAGATCAAAATTGGGTAATTGAGGAAAAAGACACATTTTGAAAATAACCAGACTTAATATTCTTTATCATTGTCTCCTCATTAATTCAAAGTTTTCCATGCCAAAGTAGCCATTAAAAAACGATTTGTTATAAAGCTCAATTTATTCCATTATGACATCTTTTTTGTCATCTCTTACATCTTTTAACTATAATGAATCTTTTCTTACATCTTTTAACTATAATGAATCTTTTCGGACATCTTTTAACTATAATTAATCTTTTCGGACATCTTTTAACTATAATTAATCTTTTCGGACATCTTTTAACTATAATTAATCTTTTCGGACATCTTTTAACTATAATTAATCTTTTCGGACATCTTTTAACTATAATTAATCTTTTCGGACATCTTTCACAACTTTTTAACATCTTTTTGGGCATCTTTTACAACTTATTTGAGATTTTTAAGACATCCTTTACAAAATATTTTTGCCATCTTTTACATCTATAATCTTTTTTTACATCTATTACATCTTTTAAGAATAATTAATCCATGATGAAATCTTTCGTCATGTTTAAACATCTTTTTTGTCATTTTTTAATTATAATCAAGCCATTATGACATCTTTTAATACTTTTACAACATTTTTTGTCACCTTTTACATCTATTTTGTCACAGAATAATTAAAGGAGTAAATTAGGTAAAATATTATAACAGAACAAACCTAAAACAATTCAGCGTCCCTAATACTTTAATAATTATAGTTTGTGTTAGTCAGACAAAATCAGCATTGTTTTTATATAAACGACCCTACTCCCTCTGTTCTATAATATATATATATATATATATATATATATATATATATATATATATATATATATATCTATCATAACTATATGTAACTATTACTCTGTGACAGAGGTAGTAAAACTTACAAGGTCTGTCCCATAATAGCTGTCATATTTACTTACATATTTCACAAACTAAATTTTACAACCAATCTGAGACAGAGGTAGTAAAAAAACTAGGTCCCATAACGGCTGTTATATTTGCATGTATATTTCATACACTAAATGTAACAATCATTCTGGGACAGAGATAGTAAAACATACAAGCTCTGTCTCAAAATAGGTTGTTACATTTGCATATTAATTTCATAAACTAAATGAACAATCATTCTGGAACAGAGGTAGTTAAAAAACAAGCTCTGTCCCATAATAGATGTTATGTCTGCATATATATTTCATACAATCAAAGTAACAATCATTCTGGGACAGAGGCAGTATAACTTACAAGCTCTGTCCCATAATAGATGTTACATTTGAATATATATTTCATACAATCAAAGTTACAATCATTCTGGGACAGAGGCAGTATAACTTACAAACTCTGTCCATAATAGATGTTACATTGAAATATATTTCATGCAATCAAAGTAACAATCATTCTGGGACAGAGGCAGTATACTTACAAGCTCTGTCCCATAATAGATGTTACATTTGAATATATATTTCATACAATCAAAGTAACAATCATTCTGGGACAGAGGCAGTATAACTTACAAGCTCTGTCCCATAATAGATGTTACATTTGAATATATATATATACATTTCATACAATAAATGTATGAATCATTCTGGGACAGAGGTAGTAAAAAATACTAGCTCTGTACCATAACATATATATATATAAAAAACATACAAACTTACTGTGACTATCATACAACAGAAGGAGAAAATATTTTAAGGTCCAATTTCGTCCAAAAAATCAATTTTTAAAATCTTATATTCAAGCTGGTTAGCTCTGTCAGGAATGTATCTAGAAAAAGGGAATAGATACCTTCACTGTTCGACTGATACTGACAATAGGCCAGTCCACAGACTAACTTACTATATTCATGATAATTTTTAGTTGACTGAACACAAACAACCTCGTTCTTTCAGAAATCTCAAAATAAACCCTAAAATTAATGAGGAGGCAAATGAACAGGTTGAATTCAAAAATGTCAGCATATTTTTTTTTTTAAAAGGGAGGGGGTAGGGGTGTCACAGGTGAGAAGATAGTTTGATTCATCATTATGCTGTTAAAAAAAAAATGTATGCAATATAAAATATTTGGACAAATGATCAAAAGGTTAAATAATGAATGAGCAAATATCTTCATTTAAAAACAAATGTGTAGAATAAATAATACAACAAAGAAAAAGAAAAAAATGAACAAAAGAAAAGTCAATCATATATTAAACTGGATGATAAACATATCAGACAAATGATATCCCACCATATTTGGAAAGCAGTGATAGCCAGAGTCTTCTTCAAGATTGAGTCATTCTCTATTTCGAAAAATAAATTACTAATCCCGAAAGATTACTCCAATAACAGTCAGAGTACAGTAATACCCCAGAGTAGCATTCTTTTTTTTTTTTTTTTTAAATATCTATCATAAATTGATTAATGTTAAATTTCCTGAAATGAATAAGGACAAAAGATGGCATAATGGACCGTACCACCAAGACATCCTTTTTTTTTTCTTTTGAGTGGATCTTACCACTCTGCAGGTGTTGCGGTCAACATGAGTTAACTCTTATCATCCTATACCGCCTGGTATAATGGTTAAAGTCATGGGTAATGGACACATGTCGCCCCGAGTTCAAATCCTGGACGTGGTAATTGCATTTTCACTTAGCGCTAATACCTTTGGAAAAGGTATGAATCCTACTCTCCCTCCAGTTATGGGTAAATAGTAGGGCAGACCGGGCTCTTTAACTTTGGTTAGGCAACCAGTCTAGGAGAAGGAAAACTCTGAATTCAAACCTGTTAAAATCCAAGAAAAAAATCTAAGAAATTGACCGTGTGTCGCATCCTGCTCATGCGGAGGGGTTGGTAAATATATATATATATATATATATATATATATATACCGCCTCATTCCACCCGACCAGAAGTCACATTCATTTTCCTAATCTACCCCAAATGATATATTAAATGTAATATATTAAATATAATATTAAACATATTTAGAAGTCTTTGATTTAAGGGAAATAAAAGATGACTTTAAATGAAAAGGCCATTTTTAGCCATTTTTTGATAAATGGTTATAGGAAATGGGCTCTGGACTTAGAGAATTCTCAACAGGATGTTAAGAGTTAACAATGAAGAGGTACATTAAGCTCCTCAGATCTCAAGAACCAGAGCCTTAGTATCTGTTGCAGTTTAGTGGCATACTCAAGACACATCTGCAAGGGATACAGTCAACCTGGGAGTAATGACAATAAAGAGGTACACCACCCAGTGATATTAAGGCCACAACCTTGTCAAAGGGGCTCTAGTGAAAATCTCCATTATCATCAGGACTCAATGGCTTTTGGCATACCTGTCACTGCATCTGTGGAAAATCTGCAGCAAACATGGGTATCTCCTTCCCCTGACCAGGATATGCATGCAGGGTTGTGAATTACCTATTTAATCTGCAGCATCTCCTTCCCCTGACTAGGATATGCATATGGGGTTTTGGGAACTGCTCGTGAATTTCATATTCCCTTGTTACTCCTTCCATGAATTCACCATAGGTAAATTCATTAATTGGAGCCAATTCAACCAACCCAGGGTGAATGCCATATCAGAAGAAGTACATTCATCTGCCTTCTATTACACAAACCATCCAGGTGAGGCAAACAGGACATGCTGGACACTGTTGGAGAAGCAAGGACAAATTCATAAGGGACACTCTCCTATGGACACACCAAAGTAGGCCGACCAGCAAAAACCTACATCAATCAGATCTGTACGGATTCTGGATGGCATGCAGAAGATCTGCTGGGGAGAGGGGGGGGGGGCGATGGCTAATAGGGATGGTTGGTGAGAGAGAGTCATAGGAATCTGTGCTAACAGCACAACTTGATGATGATATCATCGAGAATGCTATCTGAGATATTACTGTATTAGTTAGGACACAGTGTAGATGCTGTTTGAGTAAATAAATTGCATATATGAATTATTAAATACACAGATCCTGCATGCTGGGATTGGACCAAGAAAATTTGCAGACCTCATTGTTAATAACAAACATGCCACATTTTTAGACAAAAAAAAAATTACATTTCCAGGTTTTTTTTTGTGCGTTTTTGTAGTAGTTTAGTTTGTTTTTTAAGTTTTAAAAAAAAAAAATTTTTTTTTTTTAAATGTTTTTTGTTTTTAAAGTTATTCTTAGTCTCGAGAATGTGTTCCTTTTTGGATGCAGTGTTCCACAGACGTCAGAGATTCCCAAAGTATGAAGAATTTCCTAAAGTAATTCAAGACATTTAAATAAGGATAATATCGGAGAGATTTATACAAATACATTAGCAACCTGGCCTCACTCCTTCTGAGAAATTCTGTTGTATCGTTATTTATACCTTTTATCAATTTGAAGCCGTAAGAATATGTTAAAATATTCATAATTTTATGAACTTATTTTTTTTTTTAAATTTGATATATATTTTTATAATTTTTTGTTATAGCTTTTGTCAAAAAGTGTACACATACACACTTAAATAAATAAATAGATAAATAAATAAATAAATATAGGTGGATGATATCAAGTGTTTCCTTGATAGGATTTAACCAAAATTGAGAACTCAAACGTATATATAAAGATTTGCATATATATTTTTACATATACGGGGTGTATTATAAATAAAACATAAAAATCACACCAGTGATACCGGATGTGAGGTCTTCAAAACGAAAAAACAACAAAGACCGGACTGACAAGACAATATGTTGAAATAAATCTATATAAAAAAACGAGGTATATATCCATTCATATATCAGTCACACAATGTGGTTTCATTATAGAGTAATGAGAAATTAATACTGTTATTATGGGAGAAGGAATTATTATGCATTTGTATATCAGTTATATACACATACATATGAGGTGCCCATGTAATGGTTATTGTCGTAGGAAATGGACCCAAGTTCAAATCCCAGACGAAGCTGTTTGCATTCCACATAGCACTAATATCCTCGGGAAAGGTATGAATCCAACTTTTCTCTCTCCAGCTATGGGTAAATAGTAGGTCAGACTGGGCTCTTTAAATTTAATATGGTAACTGAGGAGAAAAACTCTGAATTCAAACTTGTTAAACTCAGCTTAAGAAAATGACACGGTATTATATCTTGCTCACATGGAGGGGTTGGGTAAACACACACACACACACACACATAAAGTAATGATAAATTTCATTATAATTTTTGGTTGTAACAATATTGTTTATCTTTTATCAATTTGAAAGTTTATGAATACATTAAAGGAGATATATTTCAATTTCATATATATTTCTTTTATTTTTATTCTTTTTCAAATAGTTTTTGTCAAAAAGTGTACACACTATAGAGTAATGAGAAAGTAATTTGGTTACTATAAAACAATGTATTATTATTTATTTGCACATACATGCACGCACTCACATATGAAGGTTTCTCACTCCAGAATAATGAGAAATTGGGTTGTCATGGTAACATTTTATTTGTATTTATTGTATCATTATTGTTCCTCTTTATCAATTTGAAGTTGGATGAGTATGTTAAAATATCTATAATTTTAGGATTTAAATTTTTTTTTATATATCTTTATAATTTTTTATAAATTTTTCAAAAAGTGCATGTGCATGTATATATATATATATATATATATATATGTGTGTGTGTTTCTCACTACAGAGGAATGAGAATTTCTATTGTAATGGTAACATGATTTTTATATTATTATTAATCTTTTTTCTTTAAGGATTTTATTCAGCATAAAAACTTTGTTGTAAATAATTGCTTGTGAGTTCAATTCTCACTATGTGCTCCATATTTCTGGCCTTGTACCATACTAAGCAGAGAATACAGAGTTTGCAGATACTACACTCTGATCCTAGGTAGAAGTACCAATATGCTTGTTAGAAAATCAAATACAATTCACACAAAATTTTGATTTTTTTTTTTTTTTTTTTTAAGAATTTTCTTCATCCAAAAAACTTTGCTGGAAATCATTGCTTGTGAGTTCAATTCTCACTAGGTGCACTCCATACTTCTGGCCTTGTGCCAAACTTAGTGGAGATAGAAAAACTTTGGGAATCTCTGTTTTGTAAATTTGTAAAGCAACACTGAGTTATTAGCGAATTTGCATTATGTAAGGGAATTAATTTAGATTTTTTTTTTCTTCAGTTTTTAAGATTTCAGTCAATGAATCTGAGTTTATATAAAAGTCATGCAATTTTTTTTCTGTTTTTTTTTTTTTTTAATTTTTTTTTTTTTTTTTTTTGTGAGTTTGCAGCAGATACTTGTCAATCCTCACTGCAAGGGTCAAGTCTCCGTGGCTGTCCACTCTCTGCACAGTCAGTCTGCTGAAAAAATTTGTGGCTTTATTATAACAAAAGGTTTAATATGATTCTCATTATAAAAAATAATAAAATCAAAATAAATATTAATAAAAACGTATTAAAAAAAGAACAAAAAAAAACAGAACAAAAATAAGGGATCATGGGTTTTGAAGTCTGTGTTATCTAACTTAGTAATTGTAAATACGTAGTTATGTCCCTTACTTTCATATATGCTTTTGTAGTTGTTAAAATAAAGATGGCTTGAGCCTAACGTTTGTTGTCTGAGTTAATATGGAGTTCTAAGTAAAGAATGGGAAGCCAACTGCTGTAATCATTTGTCTAAGATACACACCACTTAACTTTCAGCAACTAAATTCTGGAAAAAAAAACATCTCTCAGTGTATATATAAGCATTACAAAAAACAATGAGGACTTTCTTAAATTTGGATAACGCTAAATCTAACATTAGTTCAACTTTTTATCTGGTCTGTATCAACTAAAAATAAGAACTTCTACAGTTCATGTGTTTTTCGAAACACAAAATTTATACAGTACCTAGAGCAAGAGCAACATGAAAATATAACTTTTCGCAAAAATAAGTTCACAATAGAAGAAAAAAATTATAAACAAATACACATCCCAGCAGCTCTGTATCAGTATAAAACAGAAGTGCTTGTTACATATCAGTTTGAACCATAGATATAACTTAATATCAGCCATGCCATCCTGAATATGGTGATACACGTGGCCAATAAAAAAAGTAATATTTAGTTCTTATGTATAATACGTACCCCTAGCTTTTAAGTTAAAAAAATCAGGAAAAAGGTGTGTATTGTACACAAACAATTATAGTATAAGGTGTTTAAATATCTCCTTGCAAAACTCAAATAGCTCAACATTTTTGCAAATAATATTATAATTGAGCAGAAAGGCTCAGATTACAATAATAATAATAAGACTTTATTTGAATAGAATGAGTAGTGAGGTGAATAGAGAGTGAACTTAGAAATATCCCATTACACAGGTAAAAAATACCAAGAAAATTTGGTACAGCTGGGGGGGGGGAATTTGGTAGGACAAGAGTTAAAGCCCTTAAGGGGGGAAAAAAAGAAAAAAAAAGATTTACTTAGATTAGTCATAAAGAATATAAAGAAAATCCAATGACAGTGAACATGATTCTCACTGCCCCCCCCCCCCACACACACATATTTCTGGCCCAGTAAATAACAAACAGAAAAATATTAGCCAAAATAACCTGAAATATACAAATTGTTTCTTTTGTTTTTGAAAAATATCTTGACTTTTGTTTAATTACTAGTACAAAATAAAAAAAACACCCTCCGGGCGATGTAAAAATAGATTTTTGAAACATATTGCCTGAGGGGTGGGAGTAAAAAATTCAATGTCAGCGAGTTTGTACCCTAAGTAAGTAAAATCATCAAATTCATTAAAGGATTAAAACATAAAACAATTTGAAATGTAAACTTTAAATATCAATTAAAATAAAACAAACTATATATAGATATATAATACCAGTCATGTATTTATTAAAACTTGTTTTAAAAAAACAATGAGGACTGTCTAATGTTGCATGTTCAAATTTTGAGTGTATTTATTCAATGTTATGACAATTTTGAGTAATGTGACGTAAGCAGTGATGTAATTTTTGTCACAGACAAAAACCGGAAGTGAATTTCCATTATTAATAGATATGAAAACAACAACAAAACCATAACCCCCACAAAAAAACAAAAAAAACAAAACAAAATCAAACTATCATCAACAAAAACAACTTATTTCCAGTCTAACTTAATTAACAGAATATAAAACGACCAGAATGCTCAAATAAAAAGCAACAATAAGACAAAGGGTAAACAAGCAAAAAAATTAACAAAAATACTACGTTTAAAACGATCAAAAACCTAAGCATATGAGAAAGCTAATTTAGAAAATAATTGATCATGTTAATGTTTTAACTGCAGACAATTGGAAGTTTATTTATCACAGCTCTCTGGCTCAACATTTTAGGATGTAAATTTATATCAGTTAGGTATACATTACAAGGTGTGTCATAAAAGTATCGAGATTGAAGCTGTATTTACCAAGATAGAAATAAACAATGAATGGAACGTTAATTTTTTGCAGAATACGTGTCATAAAAGTGCCGAGTTTGAAGCTGTATTTACCAAGATATAAATGAAAAATGAATGGAATGTTAATTTTTTTCAGAATACAACGCGTGTCATAAAAGTGCAGAGTTTGAAGCTGTATTTACCAAGATAGAAATAAACAATGAATAGAACGTTAATTTTTTTCAGAATACAACTTGTGTCATAAAAGTGCCGAATTTGAAGCTGTATTTACCAAGATAGAAATGAACAATGAATGGAACGTTAATTTTTTGCAGAATACGTGTGTCATAAAAGTGCCGTGTTTGAAGCTGTATTTACCAAGATAAAAATGAACAATGAATGGAACGTTAATTTTTTGCAGAATACAACGGGTGTCATAAAAGTGACGAGTTTGAAGCTGTATTTACCAAGATAGAAATAAACAATGAATCGAACGTTAATTTTTTGCAGAATAAGTGTGTCATAAAAGTGTCGAGTTTGAAACTCTATTTACCAAGATAGAAATGAACAATGAATCGAACGTTAATTTTTTTGAGAATACAATGTGTGTCATAAAAGTGCCGAGTTTGAAGATGCATTTACCAAGATAGAAATAAACAATGAATGGAACGTTAATTTTTTGCAGAATACGTGTGCCATAAAAGTACCGAGTTTGAGGCTGTATTTACCAAGATAGAAATGAACAATGAATGGAACGTTAATTTTTTTCAGAATATAACGTGTGTCATAAAAGTGCCGAATTTGAAGATGTATTTACCAAGATAGAAATAAACAATGAATGGAACGTTAATTTTTTGCAGAATACGTGTGCCATAAAAGTACCGAGTTTGAGGCTGTATTTACCAAGATAGAAATGAACAATGAATGGAACGTTAATTTTTTTCAGAATATAACGCGTGTCATAAAAGTGCCGAATTTGAAGATGTATTTACCAAGATAGAAATAAACAATGAATGGAACGTTAATTTTTTTCAGAATACAAGGTGTGTCAAAAAGTACCTTCAATCTCAATACTTTTTTGACACACCTTGTATATACTAGTGTAATAAACAACTTTTTAAGACCAATTTTTCACCTCAAAAATAAAGTACCAGAAAACTGTCAACAAGGTGTACCTAAAACCAGTTTACTATTCTAACACACTGGTATGTAATCACAGTTTATATGAGTAACTTTGTATGCGTCATTTGCAACCCTTCACTCTCAATTTGTGTCCGTTACATCTGCGGTTCTGAAATAGTGAAATTTATCTCGAATAATGTGATAGAGAAACAGTAAATTTAACAGTCAAATATGAGGGATCAACAAAAAAAAAAAAAATGAAATAAAATAAAAAAACACACAAGATGTTAACCCACCAACCAATCATATTAGGCATTAAAATTCTGTAAACTACTAAAATTTGAGCATAGCGTTAGTTTTAGGAAAATTTTCAAAGCGGAGATGGCGGGCGGAATAAAAGAAGAAGGAGGAAGTTCAAGTCATTTAAGCAAAAAAAAAAAAAAAAAAAAAAATGCATTGAG
Organism: Doryteuthis pealeii; assembly: GCA_023376005.1. Classification (NCBI taxonomy): domain Eukaryota; kingdom Metazoa; phylum Mollusca; class Cephalopoda; order Myopsida; family Loliginidae; genus Doryteuthis; species Doryteuthis pealeii. Next base: position 77,214,765 of record CM042168.1, read on the forward strand.
ATATCAGGAAGAGGAATGTTCTCAATTTGAATAATTAATAAGATAATATTTAATTGATAAGATTAAGATAATCTCCAGGAGTCTAAATTTCAAATCTCTTTATTTTAACCAAATTTAGTTTTATCTCGATAGAAAAATCATTGGTAATCTGAACATTAGCTACATAAATGACAGTAACCTCCCCTTGTTTATTTCACTTTGAGGAAGCCATATGTTTTGGTCGGCCATTTTCATTTCACCGTAAATCTACACTGAAAATATGAATTTGTTCAAATCAATACACCTGCATGTTTCAACACGAAAATATCATAAAATGTGTTCTTAATAACAATTAAGTTCATTTCAAATAATGCACAAGCACAATTAAGAACACATTTTATGATATTTTCGTGTTAAAACATGCAGTCGTATTGATTCAAACAAATTTGTATTTTCAGTGTAGATTTATAGATGGGACCCTAACAGGAACTACCACTCCGGGTCAGAATGGACCAGGGAGCAATGTTGATGAAGGGGTGCTCCACATTTCCTAAGCCTCCAGAACTGGAACCTCACCATCAGATAGAGTTTAACGTCATTCCCAGGACAAGATGACCCTCAGCCACCACCTTCCAGCACCTGTATGATAAAAAAAGGTTGGGGCTTGCCATTAAGGCAATAAGGTTGGGGCAATCATATAGGTGCTAGGGCTTGACATGACCAGCCGATTGATCGGAGGGGGCCTCTCCAACTGCCTGTCTAAGTGGAGTGTTGCAGGTCATGGACTGCTCATCCACCAAGACTGTCCTTAAGCATCACGTGTCACCACCCACGTCCATTTGGGGGGGGGAATAGTATTTTAAATTTAAACCTCTTAAACATTGTTTAAAATATATCTTGTTTCACATCCTGCTTGTGCGAAGCGATGGGTTGGTTGATTTTAAAACATGTCAGCCCTAGTTTGGGTTATTTTATGACAAAGACATTTTGTTTTATTCAATCAAGATGGGAAGTGAATTTTTTTTTATTTTTTTTTTTTTTTATTCAATTTTTTTAAAAAACTTTTTTCTAATTAACCCACAGATGGGACCCTAACATATACTACCACTTTGGGTCAGGTTGGACATGGAATGGAGTGGTTGATAAATACATACTACTACATCTGAACTTCACTAAATCATTTGAAGCTATCTAATTATGTTATTCTATTCTGGTGTCAGCAATCAGGTTTTTAAAGAAGGAATTTAATGATACACCTTTACTCCGTGTAGATTTAAAATAAAACTTCACTATAATTTGTCGGTTATTTCCTATAACTCCAACATAAACAAAGGGGAACCACTCTTGACTGATAAATTATTTATTTATTTTCTCATCAAACTAACCCTAACCCCGTCTTCTTTTTTCCTAGTAGATCAATAAATAAATAAATAATTTATCAGTCAAGAGTGGTTCCCCTTTGTTTATGTTGGAGTTACAGGAAATAACCAATTTGTCAATAGAGACGGATATACCTTCAAGGAACTTTCAGATTTCCGTGATATCTCATTGTTTTCAGCAAAAGATCACATTCTAATTCTTTTCTAAACTCAGACATATTCCAAATAACAGAACTATACAGTAACTATTGAGTAATTGAAAATAGAAAAAAGAAAAAATTAAACTAGTAAGTTTCTATAGAGAATTAGTATTTGTAAGTAGAACCAAACTAGTGCTAGTAACTAGTACTACAACTGTCACCAAGAAAAGCTAAAAGGCTGAAATAAAATTATGAATAAGAGACATGCAAATCAAGAAGAGAACTGGAATTAAATTAGCACCTAAGACTAATACCAATGTTTGGAAATTATATATATATATATATATATATATATATATATATATATATATTTTTTTTAAGAGCTTCCTACTTGTCAAGAGTTATAAGAAGCCAAAAACTACAGTTTGTCTATTATTTGCCAATAGTACCTTCAAACAGAAACAATATTTCATTTACACACACAGAGTTTAGCTAAACTATTTATGTATAAAATACAATATCAGTCACACAAACTGGTCTCACTAAAGAGGTGCCTGTGGTAGAAGGGTTATCATTATATATATTTACCAACTCCTCCACACGAGCAGGATGTGACACAAGGTCAATTTCTTAAGCAGAGTTTAACAGATTTGAATTCAGAGTTTTCCTTCTCCTAGACCGGTTGCCTAACCAAGGTTAAAGAGCCCAGTCTGTCCTACTATTTACCCATAGCTGGAGGGAAAGTACAATTCATACCTTTCCCAAGGGTATTAGCGCTAGGTGAAATGCAATTACCACATCCAGGATTTGAACTCGGGCCAACAAGTCCATTTCCTATGACTTTAACCATTACATCACGCGCTTCCTATCATTAGGGTTTATCATTATAGGAAGTGGATTAGCGACCTGGATTGAAATGCTGGACGAGGCTGTTTGCATTTCACATAGCGCTAATTCTCTTGGGAAAGGTATGCATCCAACTATTCTCCCTCCGGTTATAGGTAAATAATAGGGTAGACAGGGCTCTTTAAACTTGGTAAGGCAACCAGTCTAGGAGAAGGAAAACTGAATTCAAACCTGTTAAAATCCCCATAAAAATGGACCTTGTTTCACACACTACTTAATATATATTATATATATATATATATATTACACTACAGAGTAATGAGAAACTTTGTAATTATGATAACACGAGGCACATAATATAATGATTAGCAAGCTGGATTTGCAGGTCATTTTTAGTGAGTTTGATACTCACCGGGTGCCCCATACTTCTGCTCTTGTGCCTTAATTAAGTTAAGCTTAGTAAATATATATATATATATATATATATATGGCCTATTGTCGGTATCAGCCGATCAGCTAGAGATTCAGTCCCCTTTTCACTAGCACTAGACCAAGGAGATTGTTTTTATTGGGGTAAACACCACACCCACCGTCAGCTCCACATGGTAACATACGGTATTACCATAGAGAATCCTCAATAAGGCTGTTACCCTTACAAAGGTAGGGATCTAACTATTCTCCCTCCAGCTACAGGTAAATAGTAGGGCAGTCTGGGCTCTTTAATCTTGATATGGTAACTGATCAAGGAGAAGGAAAACTCCTCATAAAAAGTGACCTTGTGTCACATCCTGTTCGAGTGGAGGGGTTGGGTAGATGCATACAAATTTTAACCCATCTTGACAAATAAAAAATAAAACATTTATTCAAATAACAAATGATAGACAAACCATAACGGTCTTTACTAAACTTTTACTAAAACATTTCAGACGAGACATCTCTTCATACCAAATTAGCAAAGTAAGTAAAAGAAAAGTACTAGTATCAACCCCTATATATCAATACACTTGTTCCTAAATCTTCCGTTCGTTACCATCCTGCAACACCCTCTGGTTAAAAATGAGACTGTCCAAATTGTTCAAGATGCAATGCAAAAATATAAATCCAGATTATCTGGTGTCGCTAAATAACAGATTTATTATTTTACCCAATTTTTGAAATGAAACATTCCAAATGGTCTTGCGTCATTTAAATGCACACGTAAAATTAAAATGAATAAAAAAAAATTTTTTTAAAGTTACATGTTTGTTTTATTTGTAATATTGAAATTGTGAATTACGGAAGATATTTTAGAAATTTTGATCTTATTTCATCTCGGCCTCTACCTTAATTTACATTATGTTTTATCGAATCAGTGTCAGGCGAATTTCTAGCCCAACTTAGATATTTTCAGAGTCATTTTTTTCAATAGCTCTTAAGTAAACATATCAAACATTGTAATAATTAAATGATCATACTGTGGTATATCCACACGTCCTGCTAGTCAAAATATAATCTACAACTCCCCCTCCCCCCCCAAAAAAAAGCTGTCACTCAGAGGGGATTGGCGTATTAAGTTTAAATGGGTTGTTATTAGGGTTTATTTTATAACAAAAAAAAAACAAAAACAACAGTCTAAAGCAAACTCACTTGACCATGAAATGATGTGATCTGCAATTGAAAGAATAAAATGTAGGAAAAAAACAGTTCTTGGATGAAAACCAAAGATTTTTAAAACCTTGAAAATTGTTTGGTTTTCTTATATCTCGCCTTTTAAAAAAAAAAAAAAAAAAAAATCTTTCTTCTCGTTTCAATTTAAGTTACAGAATTTTCATTTTTGAAATAAACAGGATGATAGCAAAATCAATTTATTCTTTACCTGTGAATCGACTTGAGAATCCACCTGTGACTGACTGCTATCTTCTTCTAGAACAATATCTGTATTATATGCCACTTGACGGTAACCTAAAACAAAAAAATAAACAGTTTGTTGTGTACATAGAATAGAAAGTAAGTATTATTACTCTTATTTATATATATATATATATTTATTTACCAACCCCACTGCACAAGCAGGATGTGACACAAGGTCAATTTCTTAAGCAGAGTTCAACAGGTTTGAATTCAGAGTTTTCCTTCTCCTAGACCAGTTGCCTAACTAAGGTTAAAGAACCCAGTCTGTCCTATTTATCCATAGCTGGAGGGAGAGTAGGATTCATACTTGATTTGAACTTGGGGCGACAAGTCCATTTCCCATTACTTTAACCATTACACCACGCGCTTCCTTATTTATATATAAGATTGTCAGTAATCAAAAACTTTAGCTACATAAATGGGAGTAACCTTCCCATGTTTTTTTTCACTTTGAGGGAGCCGTATGTTTCTTAATTGTGCTTGCACATTATTTGAAATGAACTTAATTGTTATTAAGAACACATTTTATGATATTTTCGTGTTAAAACATGTAGTTGTATTGATTTGAACAAATTTGTATTTTCAGTGTAGATTTACAGTGAAATGAAAATGGCTGACCAAAACATATGACTTCCTCAAAGTGAAACAAACGAGGGGAGGTTACTCTCATTTATGTAACTAATGTTCAGCTTACTAGATCATCTGTATGCAAAAGAAATAAAACGGTTTCAAAAAAAAACATATTTCAAAAAATTACTTTTCTATTTTTATTCATAAGCTAGAAATTATATTTTTGTTATAATTTATAGGCTAGAAATTACTTTTCCGCAATTTCAATTTATAGGCTAGAAATTACTTTTCCGCTATTTCAATTTATAGGCTAAAAATTACTTTTCCGCTATTCCAATTTATAGGCTAGAAATTACTTTTCCTCTATTCCAATTTATAGGCTAGAAATTACTTTTCCTCTATTCCAATTTATAGGCTAGAAATTACTTTTCCGCTATTCCAATTTATAGGCTAGAAATTACTTTTCCATTTTAAATCATAAGTCAGAAATTACTTTTAATTCATAGGGTAGAAGGCACTTTTCTATTTCAATTTATAGGCTTGAAAGTACTTTTTCATTTTAATTTATAGGCAAGAAATTATCCTTCCAAACCAGAAGTTTCATTTCCATTTTAATTCATAGGAAACAAATGCATTTTTAAATTAAAAAAAAAAAAAAAAACAAAAACATTTTGAATTTATAAACTATAAAAAAAACTCTAAAAAGATTATCTTTCTCACCTTTCATTTCTGACACATTGATATTTTGGTTACCATCGAGCAAAGATCTCACAGGCTGATTATCAATTCTTTGAGCCCATCGTCCCCGGGGTTGTGTAGGACTCTGTGGTTCATCAATGCTTGATGACGACATCAAATGTCCCTCAGACTAAAAAAAAAAAAAAAAGAGAGAGAGGGGAAAGAATTTCAGACATTGAAAATAACTAACAAAGGAATCATTTCATTAAGTTCATTTATATTGATGAATTTGTAGAATTAATTTTCATGCTGGTTGGTTGGTTATTAGGTTTAATGGCATATCAACCCTTGTGGAACATCGATGTTCTACACACCAAATAATTCTTTGCGAAATTCACTTGTCATTATTCTCTTCTATAATTATCGAATTTTATGTGATATGCGCATTGTAATTGCCTTCAAGCAAAAATATAAATATTAATATATACTTTATTCAACAATGCTTCTAAAATAAAAACAAACATCCAAAAATTTTATATATATGTGTGTGTGATTTGTTTAACTTCATGTGTATTAATAAATCAGTAAAAACAATTTTTTATGTTAGTGGGTTGGTTATTTTATTGAATGCATATCAACCCTTGTGGGCCACCCAATGCCAAATTGTGTCTTTCTGTGTGAATAATTTCTAAGTGAACAGTTTGTTGATAAATATTTTGATTTGATTTTAGAAATAATTTATTAACTTCATTGGTAGTGCAATAAATTGGTAGAAATAATTTATTACTTCATGTGTAATGATAAATTGGTAGAAATAATATTAACTTCTAGAAATAATTATTAACTTCATGTGTAATGATAAATTGGTAGTGTGGAACTTCTTTATTATCAATTGATAAATTGGTAGAAAATAATTTATTAACTTCATGTGTAATGATAAATTGGTAGAAATAATTTATTAACTTCATTGGTAGAAATAATTTTATTAACTTCATGAAAATAATTTATTAAATCTCAATTGGTAGAAATAATTTATAACTTCATGTGTAATGATAAATTGGTAGAAATAATTTATTAACTTCATGTGTATCAATAAATTGGTAGAAATAATTTATTAACTTCAATTGGTAGAAATAATTTATTAACTTCATGTGTAATGATAAATTGGTAGAAATAATTTATTAACTTCATGTGTATTGATAAATTGGTAGAAATAATTTATTAACTTCATGTGTAATGATAAATTGGTAGAAATAATTTATTAACTTCATGTGTATCAATAAATTGGTAGAAATATTTATTAACTTCATGTGTAATGATAAATTGGTAGAAATAATTTATTAACTTCTGTATTGATAAATTGGTAGAAATAATTTATTAACTTCATGGATAAATGGTAGAAATAATTTATTAACTTCAATTGATAAATTGTAGAAATAATTTATAACTTCATGTGTAATGATAATTGGTAGAAATAATTTATTAACTTCATGTGTATCAATAAATTGGTAGAAATAATTTATTAACTCATGTGTAATGATAAATTGTAGAAATAATTTATTAACTTCATGTATATGATTGAAATAATTTATTAACTTCATGTGTATTGATAAATTGGTAGAAATAATTTATTAACTTCAATGTGATAAATTGGTAGAAATAATTTATTAACTTCATGTGTATTGATAAATTGGTAGAAATAATTTATTAACTTCATGTGTATTGATAAATTGGTAGAAAATAATTTATTAACTTCATGTGTATGATAAATTGGTAGAAATAATTTATTAACTTCATGTGTATGATAAATTGGTAGAAATAATTTATTAACTTCATGTGTAATAAATGGTAGAAATAATTATTAACTTCATGTGTATCAATAAATTGGTAGAAATAATTTATTAACTTCATGTGAATTGGTAGAATAATTATTAACTTCATGTATCAATAAATTGAGAAATAATTTATTAACTTCATGTGTATGATAAAATGTAGAAATAATTTATTAACTTCATGTGTATCAATAAATTGGTAGAAATAATTTTATTAACTTCATGTGTAATGATAAATTGGTAGAAATAATTTATTAACTTCATGTGTATCAATAAATTGGTAGAAATAATTTATTAACTTCATTGTAATGATAAATTGGTAGAAATAATTTATTAACTTCATGTGTAAATGATAAATTGGTAGAAATAATTTATTAACTTCATGTGTATTGATAAATTGGTAGAAATAATTATTAACTTCATGTGTAATTGATAAATTGGTAGAAATAATTTATTAACTTCATGTTATTGATAAATTGGTAGAAATAATTTATTAACTTCATGTGTATTGATAAATTGGTAGAAAAATTTTATAACTTCATGTGTAATGATAAATTGTAGAAATAATTTATTAACTTCATGTGTATCAATAAATTGTAGAAATAATTATTAACTTCATGTGTAATGATAAATTGGTAGAAATAATTTATTAACTTCATGTGTATCAATAAATTGGTAGAAATAATTATTAACTTCATGTGTATTGATAAATTGGTAGAATAATTTATAACTTCATGTGATAAATTGGTAGAAATAATTTATTAACTTCATGTGTATTGATAAATTGTAGAAATAATTTATTAACTTCATGTAATGATAAATTGGTAGAAATAATTTATTAACTTCATGTGTATCATAAATTGGTAGAAATAATTTATTAACTTCATGTGTATATGATAAATTGGTAGAAATAATTTATTAACTTCATGTGTATGATAAATTTGGTAGAAATAATTTATTAACTTCATGTGTAATGATAAATTGGTAGAAATAATTTATTACTTCATGTATATGATAAATTGGTAGAAATAATTTATTAACTTCATGTGTATTGATAAATTGGTAGAAATAATTTATTAACTTCATGTGTAATGATAAATTGGTAGAAATAATTTATTAACTTCATGTGTATCAATAAATTGGTAGAATAATTATTAACTTCATGTAGAAATAATTTATTAACTTCATGTATATGATAAATTGGTAGAAAATATTTATTAACTTCATGTGTATTGATAAATTGGTAGAAATAATTTATTAACTTCATGTGTAATGATAAATTAGAAATAATTTATTAACTTCATGTGTATCAATAAATTGGTAGAAATAATTTATTAACTTCATGTGTAATGATAAATTGTTAGAAATATTTATTAACTTCATGATAATAGAAATAATTTATTAACTTCATTTATTAATTCATGTGTATCAATAAATTGGTAGAAATAATTTATTAACTTCATGTGTATCAATAAATTGGTAGAAATAATTATTAACTTCATGTGTATAATTAAATTGGTAGAAATAATTTATTAACTTCATTATATTGATAAATTGTAGAAATAATTTATTAACTTCATGTATATGATAAATTGTAGAAATAATTTATTAACTTCATGTGTATTGATAAATTGGTAGAAATAATTTATTAACTTCATGTGTAATAGAAATAATTTATTAACTTCATGTGTATCAATAAATTGGTAGAAATAATTTATTAACTTCATGCGTATCAATAAATTATTGATACGCATGAAGTTAATAAATTGGTAGAAATAATAATGTTTGCCTCTCAAACCCTCTTTCATGGGGCCAAAAAGATGATAGTCTGAGGCAAACATTATTCCAGTGACAAGGAAGTGAAATGTGTAGTGAAGAATTGTCTCAAAGAAGAGTCAACATAATTTTATGGGGCAGGGATACATGGTTTCATTCAAAGGTGGAACATTGCTATTGAGAGAAATGGTGACTATGTGGAGAAGTAAGGATGTGATCCAGAGAACCAGCTTCATTTTGATGTATTATACATGTTCCTGTGTGTGTGTGTGTGTATATATAATATATATATATATATATATTATATATATATATGCCTCATTTATTGGTATAGAAATAAACACACCTGTCACTGTTGTAAAACATTATCGCATTTTAACAAAATATTGCTCAGATTTAAAAGAAGCCTTGCTTACCTTCGCTTTTGCCCAGCTTGGTAATTGGCCAATGCTAATTCGGCAATCCATGGAATTTGTGCTGGAGTTAAAACCCCCACCAACACCCCCTGCTGAGGTGATTTCCAGGGACTCATTGTTCTTCAATAACATGTCTGGCATTCCAGTAGGGGACATTTCCTGACCGTGACCATTGGAAGGGCTGCTTGTAAGGAAACCAGGAACTCTTCGAAGAAGACCATCTTCATTGCTGTCTGTCTCATCCAGGGTGACCGGTCGAAGAGGCTTCATGGGGGTCACAGGTGATCTACAAGGATTCAAAAAAGAAAGTTAAAAAACTCATCGCTGAATTAATTTTAAAATTGTGTATGCGTATGCATGCACACATATATATATATATATATATATATATATATATATGGAGGCGTGTGGGCTAGTGGTTAGAGTCGTGGGAAATGGACTCGTCGATTCGAGTTCAATTACTAGACGAAGCTGTTGGCATTTCACATAGCGCTAATACCCTTGGGAAAGGTATGAATCCATATATTCTCCCTCCAGCTATGGGTTAAATAGTAGGGCAGACTGGCTCCTTCAGCCTTGGGTAGGTAACTCTTTCCTATCGACTGTGCCAAAAAGTGCGGATGGTCCAACAAGCCTTCACCACTATAAACAAATCACTGTGTGGGTGTTCATTGTATGTCTGAACCCTCATGCATCGATAATCGATGAGAGAGTCCATAATATATATACACACGTGTGTGCGTTTATATATATATATATATCAGTGTATGATGACTGCTGTCAGCTAAGGTTTGTGAACCACTAGGATTGGAATATTTCTGTCAGAGAATCTATACCACACACCTAAATTTCTTATGAGTTTCTTCACCTCAGCTAACAAAGGGACCATTCAGTTTTTATTATAAAGAAAAAAAAGGGGAAAAAAAGGACATGCTAAACAGCATATAATAAGAAAGAAACCAAGAGAGTAGGGGAAAGATAGAGAGAGGTGGTAAGTGCACCAAAACGATAACACTAATCTGTGTCAATCGAACATAATGAAAAGAAGGAAAGAAAAAAAACAGCAAAGAGAGAGATAAATCAAGATTAACTTCATGTGTATCGATAAATTGGTAGAAATAATTTTATTAACTTCATGTGTATCGATAAATTGGTAGAAATAATTTTATTAACTTCGTATCAATAAATTGATAGAAATAATTTTATTAACTTCATGTGTATCGAGAAATTGGTAGAAATAATTTTATTAACTCATAATAATTTATTAACTTCATGTGTATCGATAAATTGGTAGAAATAATTTTATTAACTTCATGTGTATCAATAAATTGATAGAAATAATTTTATTAACTTCATGTGTATCGAGAAATTGGTAGAAATAATTTTATTAACTTCATGTGTATCAATAAATTGATAGAAATAATTTTATTAACTTCATGTGTATCGATAAAATTGGTAGAAATAATTTTATTAACTTCATGTGTATCGATAAAATTTAGAAATAATTTTATTAACTTCAGAAATTGATAGAATTTTATTAACTTCATGTGTATCGAGAAATTGTAGAAAATATTTTATTAACTTCATGTGTATCAATAAATTGGTAGAAATAATTTTTATGTTAGTTGATTTTATCGAATGACATATCAACAATTGTGCAAAATAGTTCAATATGTAAAAAGTATAAAATACTTTTTACAAATTGAACTATTTAATAGCTCTTAAGTAAACATTAAATATTGTAATAATTAAATTATCATACTGTGGTATATCCACAGGTCCTGCTAGTCATTTATATTTCACCAACTCTGTCCCATAATATTTGTTGCATTCAATATATCAAATTCATATAGAAATACACCAAATACAGAGGTTAGAAACATCTTAATATATTCTCTACCAGAAATCATTTTCCAATGCATTTCTATAGTAAAAACAATAATTTCCAATGCATTCTCTTATGTAAAAATAATAATTTTCCAATGCATTTCTAGTAGTAAAAATAATATTCAATGCATTTCTAGAGTAAAAATAATAATTTCCAATGCATTTCTTAAAGTAAAATAATAATTTCCAATGCATTTTCTAGAGTAAAAATAATAATTTCCAATGCATTTCTAGAGTAAAAATAATAATTTCCAATGCATTTCTAGAGTAAAAATAATAATTTCCAATGCATTTCTAGAGTAAAAATAATATTTCCAATGCATTTCTAGAGTAAAAATTCATTCTTCCAATGCATTTCTAGAGTATAAAAAATCATTCTTCCAAATGCATTTCTAGAGTAAAAATCATCTTCCAATGCATTTTTCTAGAGTAAAATCATCTTCCAATGCATTTCTAGAGTAAAAATCATCTTCCAATGCATTCTAGAGTAAAAATCATCTTCCAATGCATTTCTAGAGTAAAAAATCATCTTCCAAGCATTTCTATAGTAAAAATATATAATTTCCAATACATTTTTGACACTGGATAAGCAGGTGGTACTTTATTCTAGCCCTTAAAGACAAATAAATAGAATTTGTTTTTTTATTCTAAGGCAAAAACAATGTTATATATTAGAACTCAGTTTTTTGCTCACTTTTTATATATTTCCTATACTTCCAATATCACCAAAAACCTAACAAGAACAATATACTGATAAACATCTATATTCATTTATAAAGAATAAACATACGTGACTCAACATCAACGTATATGAATAACAAAAACTTGGTAGATAAGAGAAAATTCTTCTTACGAGAAGACATTCAAAGTTAGCAATTCTAAGAGTTAACGTGACAGATTCAACATCGAGTCTGAAGTGAACATTTCAAATAGTAACTACGACCATGACAGCAAAAAGAAGAGGAAAAAAAAAAAAAAAAAGATTCCTAAATTAGTAACAACAAATTCTACTTCGTTAATGATATTTGCATTTCCCCAGGAACCTCAAATAGAAAAGAAGAAAAAAAAAACTTAGTTGTGGGTGAAAGGTGAATCAGATTGCCATATATGAAGAAAAGAGTTACATGTCATCACAGCAGGAAGACAGACCGAACCATGTAAGTGATAGGAAAAACACAAACAAATGAATATGCACTTTTTATAATCAAAACTGTCGGTTCTAGGTCAGGTTTAGCTCAGTCGGGTAGAGCCTCGGACTAGGAACCTCAAGGTTCCAGGTTCGATACCGGCCCTCGCCAATTCAGCGAATTGAGTAGCACAGGGATCTGTGAGGAGCTGATGGTAGGGTGGCACTCCACCTCAGATGTTTAAACAATCTCCTTGGTCTAGCACTAATGAGCCTCGACTAGGAACCTCGAGTTTCAGGTTCGATACTGGCCCTCGCCAATTCAGCGAATGAGTAGCACAGGGATCTGTGCAGTAAAGTGAGGAGCTGATGGTAGTGTTGCACTCCACTTTAGACGCAAAACCAATCTCCTTGGTCTAGCACTAATGAAAGGGGATAGACTCCCTCGTTGTCTGGCTGATAGCAACTTTAAGCCAACCCGACTTTACTTACTTCACTATTGTTATATAACACAATGTCCGAAAAATCCAAACAGAAATTTTTATATATATATATATATATAATATATATATATATAATATATATATATATATAAGTAAGTAAGCAAAGTCGTCGGGGCGCCTAAAGTCGGTATCAGTCAATCAGCGAGGGAGTCTATCCCCTTTTCACTTGCGCTAGACCAAGGGGATTATTTTAGCGTCTGAGTGGAGTGCCACACCTACCGTCAGCTCCTACTTTACCGCACAGATCCATGTTGTTACTCATATGCTGAGTTGGTGAGGACTGGTATCGAACTAGGAACCTTGTGGTTTCTAGCCGAATGCTCTACGACTGAGCTAACCCGGCCCATATATATATAAATAACAAATATAAGGTTTTTATTATTTGGATTTTCAAACTGTTTGTCCTCATCTGTATTGTTATATACACAACATTTCGGCCAGGTGTTTCTTGTCAAAGTCAGAGAATCTTCTTGTGAAACTCAGGAGCCTTCATGAACTTTGAAACCGAACCCTTTACTCAATCCACTGGGGTAGACTGTTTTCATTCCATTAAACCATGATCGAGTACAAGTGTTAAGCTAGTTAAGTGTTCTTATTATTACTGCTATTGTCAGGATTGAACCTGCAACATACAAATAATTGTCACTTCAAATTGTATTAACTCAACCCTCATATCTGTTTGTTGTATAGGAGTTAACACCCCTACAAGATGGACTGCTCATAGCCTTATCAGAGTCGACGTAGCAATGATAAAGTCAGGAAAAAATATATTCGGACGAAATCACTGCGTTTGACTACAGACATTGACCCTCCTCATTCTTGTAAGCTTGTCTTGTGAATTGTACTACTTCTTGTTTATGTTATAAGTATCTGTTAGCACCAGATACAAGTGCTGAATAAAATATATATCAAGCACACTATTTCTCTGCGTATCTTTTACCCACCTCAATATACAACACTGTTGCACCAAGTGTCTAATCCAGAGAGAATTTTGGAAACTTATAAAAAAATTATTTCAAATATAAAGATAAAATTTGGATTACTTGATTTTTCGAACTGTTGTCCTCATCTTTGTGATATACACAATGTTTCGGCTGATGCGCCCTCTGGCTTTCTTCAGATGTTTCTTGTAAAACTCAGGACATTCATTTTGTAATCAGAACCTTCACAGAAACTTCATACTGAACTCCTTATCCAATACCCCAGGATAGACCCCCCCCCCAGGGTAGACCGTTCTCATTTTCGCTAAACATGACGGGTACAATGTGTTAAGCTATGTTAAGTATTCGTTTCACTGAGGTGGAGCAACACACTTACTGTCAGCTCCAACATGCCACACAGATCAGTTTACCCAAGTTGTGCTACTCAAGAGTTGGCGAGGACCAGTATCAAACCTGAACCTTGCGATTCATGGGCAAATGATAAATCGACTGAGCTAAACTGGCCCATATTCTAATTTAGTAATAATGATTTGTAAACATTGTTTGTTTGGTTATTGTTTTAATGGTATATCAACTCTTGTGGGTTATTTAATTCCAAATATATATATATATTATATAAAGTAAGTAAAGTCGACGGGCGCGGCCTAAAGACGGTATCAGCCAGTCAGTGAGGGAGTCTATCCCGCTTTTCAATAGCGCTAGACCAAGGAGATTGTTTTTAGCATCTGAGGTGGGGGCGCCACCACCTACCATCAGCTCCTTACTTTACTTGCAGCAGATCCCTGTGCTATCATACACTGAGTGGCGGGGACGCGGTATCGAAACTAGGACCTTGTGGTTTTTAGCCGAACGTTCTACCGAATTATCTTTATTTATTTCTTTAAATAAATGGTCTTACTTATCGGTAGGCCCAGCTATGCCAATGAATTTTTTTTTTAATGTCTGAGCCATGTGAACCTGTTTTTAAACACCAACTCTGAACGCCAAATTGGCTTTAGCATTAACCAACCAGATGTCCAGAAGCCAAGGTTCTTGCATTGACAAAACTCTATTTAAAGCGATTTGTTCTATTTAGTGTTGGACAAACGGGTAGTGCATTAGGGTTCGCTCATCTCTAATGGGGTCTAATTGGTGGAAAGACCCAAAACCCTTCCAATGAACCAGTTAATTAAGAAACAATAACTGATTGAACGCTTACCCAGTGCTGTTTAAGTAGCAACAGGCATATTCTCAAACACCACACACACACACCATGACATATACTATATATATATAATATATTATATATATATATGGAGAATAAGTGCTTAATTGAGGTCGTACTAATTTTGAAAATTAATTAATTAATAATGATTAGGCTGGGGGATATTACAATTTACTAATTAATTAATTTTCAAATTAGGTACGACTCCAATTAAGCACTTAATCTCCGCAATAAATTAAATCGCTAAAAATAAGCCATTTCAAAACAAAACCGTGTTATATTCATATATATATATATAGTATATATATAATAAAGTAAAAGTCGTCAGGGGTGGCTTAAAGTTGGTAATCAGCCAGACCGCTTTATGGAGTCTATTCCCTTTTTTTTAAGGCGCTAGACCAAAGAGATGTTTATAGTATCCAAGGTGCGAGTGCTACACCTACCATTAGCTTCTCACTTTACTGCACAGATCCCTGTGCTACCATACGCTTGATTTGGGCAAGAGGGCCGTATCGAACCAAGGAACCTTGATGTTCCGAGCCAAACACTCTAACCAACTGAGCTATTAATTATATATATATATATATATATATATATATATATATATATATAAATTTGTTTAATTTCATGTGTATTTATAAAATTGGTAGAATACTTTTTTTACGTTAGATATTTCTTTTTTTTTTCCCTGTGTATGAATAGATTTAGAAGAAATAACTTCATGTGTATTAATAACACTGGTGGTTGACGCTGCTGTAACGGGGTGATATGTGTCGCATAGGCCAACTACTCAGGTTGTAGTAGTAGTAGTTAGTCGCTTTTAGTAGTAGAATAGTTGTTAGTTCAGAAAATAACACACACGCAGGTTGGTAGTCACAATGAATTGTTTATACTTGGACACACGTGGGTTCTTTTCAGAGAGAAAGAAAAGGTAGAGAGATGAGAGAGAGGGTAAGGTCAAATTATTCTGTCTCCTCATTATAGTATCATAACTGCTGTCCCAAACCGCAATACAGGGGACTGGCAGTACCTAGGTTGTTCTCACCAAGCCCAGCTGAAAAAGAGGCAGATTTTCTTCTCTCCCGTTTTCTCGTTTGGGTGTCACATCACATTTTCCAAGTCAAAAGCCAACGGATACTATACGTTTTTTATTCTCAATAAATTCTATTTCCTAGGTGCAATTCTACAGGTCAAATTTACAATGGCCGCCGACCTAGTGTTTACTCTTTTCGCAAAAATCTTAACCCTTGTTTTCTTATTTCTCTCCAATTCTCCGTAGACCATAATAATTATGCTTACACCCCGGCTACTGTCTTCTAGCCACATATATAATAAAAAGGAGGCACATAGTGTAAGGATTACCATCATAGGTGAATATAATGAATATGTAAATACCTTGGTACCCACCCTTACCTATTAATCTTCATTGACAGTGTCAATGGAATAAATAGTCGACACTGTGTTGGTTTCTACACCGACAACGCCACACTTACTCGATAGCCGACGCCTTATGCCTTACAAGCTAACTTACTCAGCTAGATGAACACCTGGAACCGACGGATGTACCAATTAACATACTTGCGATAATATACCCAAATACGAACTTTTCAGAATATATCCTAACGCCAGATATATCAATAGACAATGGACACAAACAAGACAAGTTTCAAAATCCTGAAACAGCAGTAAGGCACTTTCACATTATGCCAGAGTACCTAAGGAAAGGTATGAAATTCTACTATATCTCCCTTCAGCGTTATGGAGGGTAAATAGATAGGGTTTAGACTGGGATTTTTTAACCTTGTCCAGTTGATATGACAATAGGCCCACTTTTGCCCATTTTATTTATTTTTTTAAATTTTAATATGGTTTCCAAGTAAATATATTTTCTATTTAAATAATTAGATACCATTTGTTTGCAGTTATAGATTTCAAGTAACTAATTAATAATCCTTAGTAAGCATACAGCTTCAAGTGCTTAATCTTATTAGCAAAAGTTATATGGCAACAAGTATTTGAATGCAAGAGATGATACCTTCTAAACTAGGTGTATTACCAACTGCCAAGTCATGAGTAGAAGTCCTGGGAGTATAATATTTAATATACTATTTTTACCATAGCTGGAGGGAGAATGAGTGGATGCTACCCTTCCCAAGATATTGGTGCAATGCCAACACAGCTTCATCCAGGATTTGAACACGACCTTGTCCATTTCCTATTGATGAATTAACCTTACACAACAAGTACCTGCCTGTAATCTAATACATATATAAATAAAGGCAGTTTGGTGTTTATGTATGTGTGTCCCAAATAAATATTGAAAAATAACTGAACCGACATAGTAAATTAAATATATATAGTATATATATATATATACCACACACACACACACGACACACACAACCATACCACACATGGATATATCATTGGTTCTTGCTTTTGTGCCAAAATTGATTTATATTTGAACGATATTTAAAAAATTAAAAAATAGTACATAGTAATGCAATTGAAATCTACTATCAAAATGTCGCTGGCAATTTTGTAAATCTCAAGGTAAATAAATTTATGCACGTCAGGGTTCCCCGCCACCTTTACCCGTCGACGGCTGACGCTAGCCGCTTCTAGTAAAATATAAAATAATTTACCTTTGAATGGGAATTGAACTCAAATTCAAACTTTCTTTTGGTAAGTTTCCGCTTTTTCTTCCTATTCTCATTTGCATCTGTTTTGTCAGGTGTGTGAGCCAGGACGCCAAATAAAATACACCTGCAAAGAAAAAGTTAAAATAAATAAAATGAATAAAAAAAATAATTAAATAAACAACGAAACTATTGAAATAAGAAAGTATTTAACCATACTAAAGCTACCAGTACAAACCTGCCATACTAATTCAGGAAAACAAAAAAGAAGCGAATCCACCATAACCTTCAATGTTAATAGTTAGTTGGTTTGGTTCTTTGTTTTTTAATGAACATATCAACCTCATGGGTTAATTTATAATTCGCAAAACCATCCTTGTAGAGACAGTAAAAGTATGTAAAAGTTGGCAGAGTGGCCAGTATCAGCGGAACAAGCTATCCCTTTTCACTAGCGCTAGACCAGGGAGATTGTTTTTAACACGACACCTACTGTCATTCCCCACTTTAGTGGCACAGATCCAGATTACCGAATCTATGCTACTCATGCACTGGGGTTGGTGCGGAACCGATATCAAACTAGAAACCTTGGTGATTCCTAGTGGGTGCTTTACCGGACTTAAGTTAAACCAGCCCTAGTGGTACTATTTAACCCATTGCCTGGTGGGATAAGAGGGTTCATACCTTTTCCTACTTAATACATGTTACAGCCCAGCACATTAACCATGCGCCATGGGGAAATTCCCCCTGGTTAGTTGGTTGGTTTTTACGCATGTCAACCCTTGTTGGGTGATTTATACAAAAGTCAGTTTAACAAGTTTTATTTATTTATTTAATTTTTTTTTTTTTTTCAAAGAGAACAATTTATTGGACAATTTCTTTTAAAAATTAGTTTCATATAAAATTGCATTGAGCCATAAACCTAATAGGAATTAAATATTATCATGTATGATATTTTAAAAGGTCTAAATACAAATTTTAACTAAAAGTAAAATGCGCCTACCACAGTGGTAGCATCGAAGCACCATTCAAACAAAAAAGTGCCCACCCCCAACCGATCTGATGGTAAAGCATTTTTTTACATGACATTATTGACAGCAATGTCTATTGTTAATGTCATCAGTTTAATTCATTTAATTATGAACAACCAGTTAAATTATATGTAACTGAATAAGAACTGACAGAAATGGCTAGAAATAATTCCCCTCGATAAAATTTTGTCCCCCACAAATTAAATCATTCAGTTGCAAATCACAGAATTGCTCTATTTTTTAAAGTTAGACCCCATCTTTCAGCATATTGTCTAATAAAAGCTTTGATATGATGTGCAGCTTTTTTAGGGTTAAATATATATATATATATATTTTACATTTCTTAGCATTTTAGTTGCAAAAGTTGGAGCCTCTAACATCGTAAACTAAGGCTGACAAACTTTTTGCTTGTTTTATACTAATATTCTTTTCCAATGGAATTACAATTATTCACCAAAGTTACCCTGTTGATGGTTTGATTAAAACCGAAACTCTTTAGCATCATTTCATTTATCTGTAAGTCAATCTTTGACTTAATTTTGTTTTGTTTTTTCATAATGTATACTTAATTACACTGTTAAGATTTTATATCCATTTTTTTTTTTCTTCAATATATATATTTATATATGGAGGTAAATTGACTTCTAATGTCCACGTCTACCTTAACTCAAATGTAAACGCTGTCAGTATTGAGCACTAAATCTGCCGAGAAATATAGCATCCATAATATCCACATATATAATACTATATATATATATTATTATATATATACACACACACACACACACAATAAACACATATATATAAATATTTAATCATTTACCGACCCTCTGTATGAGTAAGGTGTGACAACATAGGTTAATATCTTAAGTAGATTTAACAGGTTGAAATTCAGAGTAATCCTTTTCCTAGACTGGTTACGCTAACACACACAACATATATATATATATATATATTATATATATATATATAGCAATAAGCATAATCTTACAGATCATTGCTGTACCTCACAAGCAATCCTATAACTTTCCACCACCAGAACCCTTCCTTGCTGGCCCTCAAATGACTCCTCAACCCTGGCTTACAGATCCACAAAGTTTGATGGCAAATATGACATTGAAAGGACTTCCTTCTGTTGAATAAGAATGTTCAGATGAATCAGATTATAAAATTTGATGCTTATGCCCACCATATGTCTCACACACACACACATATCTATAATAATGGAATTTTCGCTTCACGGTTTGTCTGTAAGCAAAAACTATGTCACTGTTACGTACACTACCTAAAAATCGTCAATAATTATAAGAATAACATTTGAGCATGCAAACATTAGACAGTCCTCATTGGTTTTTTTAAAACAGTTTTAAATAAATACAATAACGCTGGTATTATCTATTATATATAGTTTTGTTTTTATTTTAATAATATATTTAAAGTTTATCAAGAACTAAGTTTCCATTAATAAATTTGAATGATTTTTACTTTACTTGTGATACAAAACTGATAATAAATTGTTCAAAACTCCCATCCCTATCAGGTAATATTATTACAGAGGGCGTTTTTTTTATCTTGCTAGTAATTTTTATATATAATATATATAAAGGGTGTAGATGCTAAGTTAGGATAGTGTAGACACAGTCAATGGTGTAGGTGACAGTTTTCTTGCCTAATGATCATAAAAAAGATGAAAAGAAAATCTATTCAAAAATTAAATTCTAATGCTTTGGTTTAAGAAATGCAAAATTACCAAAGTCTATATTTATTATTTCTATCAGGTGTAAAACAAGCAACAAAATAGGATGAAAGATAAACTAGTCAAAAGTTAAAAATGGCAATGATTCATATAAAATAACACAACAATTCATCACAAACAATTTTCATGAACCATATACTTAATAATGGATATTCGCTTTCCGGTTTTTGTTTGTACAAAATTTTGTCAACTGTTTACGTCACTATACCTGTCATAAATCGTTATATAACATAGAATAAATACACGGGTCATTCCATGTCAAAAACCCGGAAAAAAATTTGAAATCTGCACCCACCGACACCGAATTACTTGAAATTTGGCACAAATGTTCCCCTTACATGAATTAGGAAAGTGTTGCCAAATTATTTGTCTTAAAACCTTACAGTTCCGATTTTAGAGGGGGATATAATTTTGCTATTTTGGCCTCAAAATTAAAGGCTGTGCGGTGTCGTCAAAAATCTCGGTGTTTTTTTTTTTTAATTTTTAAAAAATACATTCATACATTTCAATTATTTCTGAAATTTGGTATTAGGCAATAAGGACTGGTAGAATCCAATATCCAACTATTTTTAACCCTATACCTCACAGAAAACTTTAATTTTGCCACCCAAATGCATGCTCCAAAATCACACTTTATCACCCTTATGTAGCTTACGGTCAATCTATCGAAATGGGTCCTCTCAATTTTCAATAATAATTTTTTCTTAACATCTACTATGTCTCCTAAGTTCACGCAAAGAATTTCATGAGGGGGGTCAGAGTCCTACTTTAGAAGATATGAACCTGCCAAGTTCAGAGTTTTTTTCCTATGTACGTGCAGGATTTCAGTGAAAGATTATATTAAGAAACAATCATACTAATGCTCCATGAAACTCTCAATGTTGATATCGTGCTCAGTGACTTCTAAAAAACTATTCAATATATTGTATTTATCTTTAAAAAAAAAAAAAAAAATTAAATACGAGGGAGAGTCAAAAAGTAAATGCCATTTTGTTTAGGTACAGGTATAATTACCGACAACAGGAACATGTATCATGAATTAAATGAAAGTTTGGTCCTCTGTGATCAACCTCCCTACTTTCCCCAAGTCACTGTTTTTTTTTTTTTTTTTTTTTTTTTTCAATAGCAATGTTTCACCTCAAATGAGAAGTATGTATTTCCTATTCTGTTAACTGTCTTTGAGCCAACTTCTTCTCTACAGATTTCACTTTCCTCACACTGGAAATAATGTTTTTATGAATAAGAAAGAATGAAAAGAGGGTTTTTAGAGGCAAACATTATTGTACTATTTGTACTGAGGCTAACAGTTGAAAATGTTAATTTCCATGATAAACAGGTTGCAGTGATTCCAAATTGATCAGTTGAGTTGGATGCGATGGATATAAAGCTTATTGCCTATAGAAAAAGATTGTGAAAATGAGGATGAAACAGCCTAATCTGTTGCTATCACAAACAGACTTGTTGACTAAATATGAATGGCTTGGAAAGATGTATTCCATTTAAAAAATCAATAAAAAAGCAAAATTAAAGGCAGTTTGAAATGGCAGACAAGTAAAGGCTAAGTTGGGTACAATCCCAGACAAGAAACTCTGGCCCTAAATTGTCAAAATACAATCCACAAAACTTCTTCCCTGATGAGGAAAGAAAGAGCTTGAAGCAGGTACTTCTGCAGAATCAGAAAAGATTAAGTAATAATGAAGAACCAAGACATGTATCCAGATCAGCAATGAAAAAGCTTGATACAAAGTACTTTTCTGGGCGAAACAGAGAAGAGAAATATCAATGATGTTTCTCTGCTATTGGAATTTCTCCAAATAAAAACAAAAAGGCATCATTACTCTGGAAAGCTTATTTTAGGTAAGAAGAAAACATTCTTCTGTAATTGCAAATGTATAAAGACCAAAGTAGGCCAAGTCGTTAAATTTGACTCTGAGCTGTTGAATGAATGAGGCTTTGAAAAATTTTAGATAAAGCTAGTACTTTGATAAATGATCAAGCTTCTTGTAAGCAAAAATGAAGAGAGTGGAATCAACCAAACATAAAAATACATCTTGACACTTGCCCTCTCTTAAACCGACTGGTCACACAAAAAGTCAGTGTGTTGTTTGGAAGTTTCAAGAACACATTGTAACCGCAAGGCTCTATAATTGTGTTTGTAAGAGGTATTTTAGCTGTGCCAGAACCAAAAGGGGGCAAATCTTGCCTGCTAATATTGCACAGCTAGTCGAAGCATTTTTAACTAAGATGATGATATACTCAACTGATGCCCAGGCAGGAAAGACTATGTTAGTATTAAACATAATAATTCATCAGCAGAAAAGACTCATCTTGTGCAACCTAAATGAGGGCCTTCAGAACCATTCAAGGAACAGAACCTGATAGCAATTCTTGGAGTTTTCAAAATTTTGTAGTCTAAGGCTGAAATGATGTGTCATTGCTGGTAGTGCAGGTACACATGCCTATATGTTGTATGTACCATCCAACAAAACATGAAATTATTACTGGATACCACTGAATGTATCATATCAAAGATCTCTTGAAAATATATTGTCTGTAATATACCAGTAAGCAAGAGAAGTATATGATTCATAAGGTGGCCAAATTGTCGCTAAATCATCAGGGCAGCTTGAATAAAAATTTATGACATCAGTCGAAGGAAATATTTGAATAACACAGAATCAATAGAGTTTCTCACAATTGGATAACAACTGACTGATTGACTTTGACAACACAAAGGAATTTGTCAAGCTTAATTATTTAGTTGTTTTGCAATTGAATAAATTAGCACGCGTCATTCTTAATTGGCTAAAATCACAATCCAGAATACTTAAGCAAAGAAAGGAGGAGATTACGTGATTTTGCAGTTTTTGTTCCTGGAGATTTTGCTGAGAACTACAATTTGTAGTTCAAATGAGATCCAGAGTTTTCATTGGAGTACCCCAAATGTACTTTAAATGCCATGTGGTACCCTAACTTTAAACTTGAAAATGCAATGCAAAATCATGTTTCTGCATTATGGTTCGAGTGACAACTCACATGTTGTAGGCATTTGTTTATATGATACAGAAAAAAAAATTGAAGTATCGGGCCTATCCTTGCCAAATATAAACAAATACGTTGGATATTTTACTGATGCTTGCACCCAGTAACCCTACAATACAAGAGCTTTTGCCAATTTTTGCAAACCAATCAGAAAAATATTTGCGGTCTCAACATAAAATGGAATCTGCTTCTGCTGCAACAAGTCATGTAACAATACACTGTGATTGGATAAGAGTGGGATCACGGAAACAGCGAAGTAGTGCACGAGAAGTTCAAAAGTCTCCGAAGGACCAACTACCAAAAGGCAAATCTCTTTCCAAAAAATCTATGTTTGAATATTGCAAGATTCTGCATTGAAGGTATCAAATTACATTCTGCGTTGAAAAAGGAGGAAGATTGACGAAAGCAAGGAGGAGCTCAACATGCAGTTCAAAAAATGCATCCACAGTTCCAGGAACAAGAAGTTTTTCATCAATTATCCACTCATCAGAGATAAAACTAGCCATAAAAACAATGTAGTGAAAGATGAAAACTGATGACCTCAATACATGTTCTCTATTGGAACTGAAGCAAAAAAACAGTGCAATATGTTTGTTCAGGAATGTTGTTGCAGTAATGACATAAACATATTGGATCGATACAGACGAATGACTTTGCTGATTAAGTTAGTCGCGCCCAGCCCTTCCATTCTTGTTCATTTTACTGCGAAGAGGATTTTAAGGATAGTATTGTGTGCCATTCACAAATTATTCTGCTGCACTGTTGTATGTCCCATAACCGACGCAAATGGTAGAGCTTTTATCATCTGTCCAAGATGGGTCTATACCACACAACAAACTTCTATGCCGAGTGTAGTTTAAAAAATGTAATATTTAAAGATTCCTTATATATTCATTTTATTAATCACTTTCTTTTGATTGAAAAATAGTAAAAAATTTTTTTTTTTTTAAATAACAAAAAAACACAACAAAAAAAAATAAACAAAGTGAAATCTGTAGTGAAGACGTGGCTCAAAGGACAGTTAACAGAATAGGGATACATACTCTCATTTGAAGTGGAACATTGCTATTGAAAAAACAAAAAAAACAGTGACTGTGGGAAAGTAGGGTGGGTGATCCACAGAGGACCAACTTCATTTTAATTCATGATACATGTTCGCTGTGTCGGTAATTATACCTGTACTAAACAAAAATGGCATTACTTTTTGAACTCTCCCTCGTATTTAAATTTTTTTTTTTTTTTAATTGATAAAATACAATATTATTGAAATAGAGTTTAAGAAGTCATCTGAGCACAAT
Source organism: Doryteuthis pealeii (assembly GCA_023376005.1). Taxonomy (NCBI): domain Eukaryota; kingdom Metazoa; phylum Mollusca; class Cephalopoda; order Myopsida; family Loliginidae; genus Doryteuthis; species Doryteuthis pealeii. Next base: position 77,239,695 of record CM042168.1, read on the forward strand.
AATCAACATTTGAGAGTTCATGGAGCATTAAGTATGATTGTCTTTAATTATAATCTTTCAACTGAAATCTGCACGTAACATAGAAAAAAACTTGACTGGCAAAGGTTCTATATCTTCTAAGTAGACTGACCCCTCATGAAATTCTTTGTGAACTTAGCATAGACATAGTAATGTTAAGAAAAAAATATTAGAAAAATTGAAGAGGACCCATTTTCGATAGACTGACCGTAGCTACATAGGTGAAAAGTTGTTGATTTTGGAGTCATGCATTTGGGTGGGCAAAATAAAAGTTTTCTGTGAGGTATAGAGGTTAAAATAGTTGGATATTTGGATTTCTACAGTCCTTATTTGGCCTTACATACCAAATTTCAGAAATATTGAATGTATGAAAGTATTTTTTAAAAATTAAAAAAACACCGAAATTTTGCGACACCGCACAGCCTTAATTTGAGGCAAAATAGCAAAATTATATCCCCCCCTAAAATCGGAACTGTAAGGTTTAAGACAAAATAATTTGGCACACTTTCCTAATTCATGAAGGGAACATTTGTGCATAAATTTCAAGTAATTCGGTGTGCGTGGGTGTAACACCCCGGTGAATGGACATGGAATGACCCACTCAAAATTTGAAACATGCAATCACTTAGACATTCTCATTGGGTTTTTTTTAAAACAAGTTTTAATAAATACATGACTGATATTATACTTTATTATGCTGTTTTGGTTTGTTTTACGGCATATCAACCTCAGTGGGTCATTTAATGCCGATAAAGTTTTGAAATAAATCAATTCTTAATGCGATAATACATTTTTTTTATAAATACATTTTTCTATTTAACCCATAGATGGGAACTGGTATTAATATATCTATGTATAAGTTGTTTTTATTTTAAATACATATTTAAAGTTTACATTTCAAATTGTTTTATTTTTTAATCCTTTAATAAATTTGATAATTTACTTACTTAGGGTACACAAACTCACTGACATTGAATTTTTAACTCCCACCCCTCAGGCAATATCTATCAAAAATCTATTTTACATCGTCCAGAGGGTGTTTTTTTTTTTATTTTGTACTAGTAATATTTAAAGATCATGGGGAAAATTATGTCAAGAAGAATATGGTAAATTTACTACGGTAATTATTCTCACACTTCCCCTTTGAAATTCTGTTTTTTGTTTACTTGTTCATTTCCATGCTTCATAATAATGAAAAACAACGTTCACAAGAACAAAGTTTGTAACACAACTTAATATATATATATATATATATATATATATATATATGTATTACATACATATTCAATATTACATTTGAGATAGGATTTCCTGAAATATAGCAAATCATTTATTCATTTTTTTTTCTGATACCATTAAGTCCGTTAAAAATTGAGTATATTTTTTTTCAACACTTCCTTTTAATTATTGACATTAATTAAATATATAGGTATACCATTTTCATCAATATTACATCCCACATTTTTGTCATGATTTCTGGACCATATTACCTTTAGGCACCCCTTTTTTATCTCGGTTCAGAAGGACATGTTTTTCATTTACACCGTCAAATTCTGGTTGTTTTTATTAGGTTTAGGGTTAGGGTTTAGTTTTTATAATTTAAAACAAAAACTCTAAAAATCGTCTGTTAAAACAACCGGATATTGATGGTGTAAATGAAAAAACATGTCCTTCTGATCAAGATCAAAAAGGGGTGCCTAAAGGTCATATGGTCCTGATTTCTAAACTACAAATAAAACAAACACACAAATGTAGTTTGAAATGAAAAAGGATTAACATTGAAGAGAGCGAGAGAACCCCCCCCCCAAAAAAAAAAAGTGCTTTGTTTTAGGGTTTTTTTTTTTAATTTTTATTTGAAAATTATTTTTTCAGATGAAACATTTAACATCAATTACATTGCCCTGAAGATGGTCATAAAGACCAAAACTGTGGCAAGTTTTATATAAAAAATCCATCCTCTGATTTTTTTTATTTTATTTATTTTTTTTTTTTTACATGTTTTATATATTATTTTTAGTCTATACAAAGTGTATTAAAAAGTTAGACAAATATTAGATTTAGTCTGAATGTAGCTACACATTTCTAAAGTGCATAGTAGGTATTTACTCAACCCAAATCAAGAATCAAACTTGTTATTCAGTAATAATGGACCCTGTGGAGACTAGCTCGCTACCACTACACATAATGAGACAACCAAAGTCTGTGCATAGTATACAAGAGATTTCCCCAACTACAATTTTCCTTAGCCTAAATTTAAATCTTTGTATTATAGAACAAATGTTTTCTTCTTTCAATTTATACATTATTAATTTAAAATGAATTATTTTGAGAGAATGCAAAGGTAATGCGAGTTTGGTCATTTTCTATAAACCTTATCAAGAATGTTAGTTTGTTTTTCTTAAATATTTGTGTCACTACATTATATACTAAAACATATACAGGTCATGAAAGTGTATGAGTACATAGAGAGTTCCATGAAGATTGAGTGCACAGATTATAAAAGTTGGAAAAAATAAATATATCACAACTTAATTTTCTGATGTACATTAGCTATTAGTGATCTTGGAATTTGCATTGATCATATATATATATATATATATATATATATATATATATATATATTATATATGAGAGTGAGAAAGAGATAATAATGAACAACATTGAGATAGATTTAGACCTAGATAGACCAAGACAGGTAAAGACAAAAGATGGAGAGAAACATAGACATACAGAAATAGACAGAGAATAGAAGATAGACAGAGATAGATCAGAGACAGAGATAGACAGAGACAGAGACAGAGACAGACAGAGATAGACAGAGACAGAATATAGATATAGACAGAGATAGATAGACAGATTATACAGAGACAGAGATAGATAGACAGATATACAGAGACAGACAGATATGATAGACAGAATATACAGAGACAGAGATAGATAGACAGATATACACGAGACAGAGATAGATAGACAGATATCAGAAGACGAGATAGAATAGCAGATATACAGAGACAGAGACAGATATAAGAGACAGGAGATAGAAGACAGAGAAGAGATAGATAGACAGAGACAGATAGATAGAGCAGAGACAGATAGATAGACAGAGACAGATAGATAGACGAGATACAGATAGACAAGACAGATATACAGAGATAGTAAAATAGAAAACAGAGATAGATAGACAGACACACGCATATATGATTAATTGCTTTTCTACTACTTCTAATAATGTTCATAGGATGTGCGTCTGTCTATCTATCAGAAAGGGCAAAAAAAGTATTGTAAAAAGAAAAAAATCATGTCTAATATATTAAATTATTGGTCAGCTAACAAATAAAAAAAATTAAATCAAAATAAACCTGTTTCGTTTTAGATTTTATACAAACCAAAACTAACAAGTTCATAGACAGGAAGGAGAGAAAGTTAAACGAACGAAACAAAATAATGACGGATGATTTCCTTAGCAAACCGTACGAATAATAACAATTGTGATAAGACAAATAACACAAGCAATGCATAACACCTACCCGATGTGGGGTACATTTCCTTAAATGTTTCAAACAAAAGTGATCATCTATTTTCGAGAGAGCCGGGTTAAAAGAAGAAAATACGTTCAAAAGGAAGTGATACAATTCTAATATTTCACATACCATTCACAAGTTTTTTTTTATTTGTTTACACAAAAGAAGAATGCTAAGAAAAAATAAACAAACAAATTAAATAGGTAAGAAAGTAAGCTTTTCTTTTCTTTTTCAATCTGTGTGTGTGTCAACCTGTAGAAATTGTTGTCGCTATAGCCGGGTGGTTATTTTTATAAGGTCAGTTGTGTTAACCCTGTCTGATGAAGTAGGTGAAAGAAAAGAATAAGGTCTCTGTGGCCCATCAAAACATTCATGGGTCATAATGTTGTCCTTTTACACTGATTTTTGCCATGACATTTTTTATGGAGTGAAATGTCTACTCTTCAATCATAGATGACTTAACTTATATATATTATGTAGGTATGTAGTTTAATGGTTATCATAGTAGGAAGTGGACACGGTGACTCCGAGTTCAAATCCTGGATGAGATTGTTTGCATTTCTTATAGCACTAATACCCTTGGGAAGGATATGAATCCAACTATACCCCCTTCAGCTATGGGTAAATAGTAGGGCAGACTGGGCTCTTTAGAAGGAAAACTGAATTCAATCTTTGTAAACTTCACTTAAGAAATTGCTTGTGCAGAGGAGTATAATATACATACAGTATATTAAGAAAGATTGAAAAAACAGGTTTAAATGAGTTAAGTGGTGAACTTATTGGCCGACGCTGCAGTGTTTCGATCTATTAATTAGATCATCTTCAGGGCAAATTTTAAACCGACTGACAACAAGGACTAACACTCGCTTTTCTCGTTATTCTGTGATAAAAAATTTCTTATTACCTTCCATATACCAACAAATGCCCTGAAGATGATCTAATTAATAGATCGAAACACTGCAGCGTCGGCCAATAAACTCACCACTTAACTCATTTAAACCTGTGTTTTTTCAATCTTTCTTAATATACTACATAACGCGAATTCACTTCCTTTTCTTCAACAGCACACACACACACCACACACACACATTATATATATATATATATATATTATATATTCACTTTCACAAAGAAAGTGTATAGAAATTAGATTTCAATGCTTTTACTAGTGGATCATCAATCTTGAGAAATCTCAGTACAATTTTATTTTTTCATATATAAATGATTTAACAGATTAGAAAAAAAAAAAATAAATGGATTTGCTAACTTAAAAGACAAAAAATCTTCTCAGTTTCTAAGTTGAGATCCCAAGGAGTTTGGTTTGATATCATCCAGCTTGACAAATTTTTATTATTCATTGACATGTATTAGCCTTTGATTGTTTGTTTGTTAGTTGGTTGGATTTAAATGCCATTTCAATCCTTGTTGGGTTATTTAATGCCAAAGACATTTTGTTTTATTCATTCTTGATGTGTATTAAAAAAAAATTTAAAAAAAAAATTAACTAAATTAAAAAAAATTTTTTTTAATTTTTTAAACTCAATTTTTTTCTATTGAACCCATAGATGTTACCCTAATATGTATACCACTCTAGGTCAGAATGGACCTGGAAGCAGGGCTCGACATTAACACTGTTCCGTCGACGATAAATATACATCCGGGACGATCAATATGTCATCACGACAGTTTGCCGAGGACAGTAAAAAATTTTCCTAAAAGTACTACATTCCAATATTGGCCGTCCAGTGATTGCCCAATGCTGACCTCAAAATGAGGCTACGGCACAGCAGGTCTATTCTCAAGCCATGTAATGAATAATGGTGGAGGGATATAGTTTAAAAAGACCAAATTATGTACTACTAAAGCCTACTCAGGGTAACTTAAAGTAAAAAAGTATTTTAATTTTTTTTTTTTTTTAGCTCAAAACACACTAGGAAATGGATTTTTTGTCCAAATATCCAGAATTATCACTGCTTCAGCTTTTCTTAATGTTTTATTACATGTCATTATGCTACTGATGACTGACAAGTATAGATGATGCTAATGAATTAAACAAAAATATTTTGATTTTTGAAACCCATTTGGAATGGTCCAAACCTCATTCGTGACGGTCGATAATTTTTGTTCGGGCGGTCATGAAAAAAGTTAGTGTTGGGGCCTGCCTTGAAGTAATGGCGATGAATGAGTACTCCATACTTTCCAGAGCTCCAGAATTGGAATCTTACCACTAGATGCAGTTTAACGTCATACCCAGGATACTACAATCCTCAGTCACCACTTTCTAGCACATATATAATAAAAAGTGTCTGGGGTTACCATAAGGGCAATAGGTTTGGGACAATCATGTAGGTGCTAGGGATTGACATGACCAACCCATTGATCGGAGAGTGCCTCTCCAACTTACCTAGCCTAAGTAAGGGTCAAAGTGAGTGTTGCATGTCATGGACTGCTCAGCCACTAGGATTCCGTCCTTAAGCATCACAGGTTGCCACCCACAGCCAAAAGGTGGCCCCATTAGGGGGATTTTTACCTCTCTGCTGGGTCAGTAGGTCGACACAGATTAAATTAGGGTCAAAACTTGTGATCAAATGGAAGGAATAATCACTTTACTGTGGAAGGGACGTCACATCCTGAGGTAATGGTTAGCAAGTTAGTCTCACAGATCCATAACTACTGAATAGAGGATTTGGTTTGGTTTGTTTTACGCATATTGAACTCACTGGGTCATTTAATGCGATAAAGTTTTGAAAATAAAGTCATTCTTAATGGATACTCAATTTTTTTATAAACGCATTTTTCTATTTAACCCATAGATGGGCCTTAACAGGTCTAAACACTCTGGGTCAGAGCAATGGGGTGCTCCACATTCCCCAAACCTCCAAACCTCACCATCAGATAGAGTTTAAACATCATTCCCAGGACATGTAGACCCTCAGTCACCGCCTTCTAGCACCCATATGATAAAAGGGTTGGGGCATGCTATAAGAGCAATAGGGTTGGGGCAATCATATAGGTGCTAGGGCTTGACATGAATAGCCGATTGATCGGAGGGGGCCTCTCTGGACTGCCCGTCTAACCCAAGTAGGGGCCAAAGTGGATTATTGCAAGTCATGAACTGCTCATCTACCTGGGTTCTATCCGTAAGCATCACAGGTCGCCACCCACGGCCAACAGATGGCCCCATTGGGGGAGTTTTTTTTGGGTTTTTTTAAACAATCTTTTTTTAAATAACGTATTCTACACATTCGTTGGCAGGATAAAGTGCCCAACACAGTCATGCTGGATTGCACCTATATGAACATGTTATCCATTCTCTGTGAGAGGCACCTTCGTTGGCTTGGACATGTCAGGGAAATGGAAAATGGCCACATCCCAAAAGATCTTGTGTACGTCGAATTAGTAAAGGCTCCCGATCAGTTGGTAGACCACACCACGATTTAAGATGTCTGCAGGAGAGCTATAAGGATATGCATACTGACACAAACACGTGGTAGGTAGATGCAAAAAATAGAGCAGCCTGGCGCCTCAACGTTAAGGCACGGAGAGGAGTGAGGCAGAGAGGAGAGTAGCCATGACAGAAAAAGAGCTAGAAAGAGAGAGAAAAGCCAGCAGCCCCAGAAAGCATCACATTTTGTGAGCATTCAGTGCAACAAAGACTGTAACTCAAGAATTGGCCTGCTGAGTCACTTGTGCAGATGCAGATAAAAATTTCATTTTTATTTTGTCAAATGATTCATTGAAAATGAAACAAAGAAGAGAGTGTGTATATACACACACAAATACATTGCAATAATATTTGATTCACATATGCATACATACATACACAAAGGTCACTATGAAAAAAAATATTAGAGGTTATCCATATCATTCAATATTTTTTATATTAAATAAATATGAATTACAAATTTTAAGAAATCTTCCCCCAAATAAACCAGTTATTCTTTGTGAAATACACACACAATACACACACGCAGAAATGCTGAAAAGGTATACGTTCTGCGTCCCTGAGGCAGTAAAATCATATCCATGCATCCAGTGTTTTTCTTTTTTCTTCCTCACCATTTTAAACTAACTATAAATACATTTCAATAGTTTCTTAGAAACGAATTACATAGGATAGGTTACAAGGTAGGGGTTAGACGGCTTTAGTTGGGACCCATAAATTTCCCCAGGCATTCATTCAAAAGCAATTATGTGTCCCAGGTGCACTAAATCAAAAAGCTATCAGCATCACTGCACACACATTATATATATATAAGTAAGTAAAGTAAAGTCGACGGGCAGCCTAATGTCGGTATCAGCCAGACAGCGAGGGAGTCTATCTCCTTTTCAATAGCACTAGACCAAGGAGATTATTTAGCGTCTCAGGTGGAGTGCCACACCTACCATCAGCTCCTCACTTTACCGACAGATCCCTGTGCTACTCATACGCTGAGTTGGCGAGGGCCAGTATCGAAACAGGAACCTTGGGATTCCTAGCCGAACGCTCTAACGACTGAGCTAAACCGGCCCCTATTTTATTTTTATTATATATATATATAATATATATATATATATATATATATATAATGCAGTTTGCTATATTTCTTCAATTTTCTTTTCAAAATATCTGTTAGATTCATTTCCATTTTTCTCACTTACATAACACATATGATATTTAGTTATGTCTTGTCTTCCTGAATGCCAAGTTTCTAGAAATACCCCCCCACCCCCACCAATAGAATTACTTTGCTCAGTCAAGCACTCAGGCCTGCTGTTTGTAAATTACTATGTTATCTTGTGTGTGGAAGGGCTGGGGGTCTCAAAAGTTGTCACTTGACCCTGGTGGCTTCCCGCAGGTATAGATATTATAGTCATACCGGCCAACAGTTTTAATTCATGCATGAATAATCCCATATATTCTTACAGCAACTATGCTTTATATATATATATATATATATATATATATATATATATATATATATTCTGCACAAAGAAAAAAATGAACAAAATCTCCAAATACTAGAAGCTCTATACATAAAACAATACAAACCAAACTTAAACAAAATTAATTTCCAATCCAGTATACACATTTTAAAATGCCTATAACACCTTTCCCATCAATCCTTCTCCTTCCAGCCTCCACATTGATATAATTTTTTTAAAAAACTGGAACACATCACCCCTGATGATGGCACTTCGAAATGCCGAAAGTACTCGGGACCTGAACTTTGGTGGACTAATCCACGAACTCCACCCAAATATTAAAAAGTTGGCCAGAAAACTCAAAAAGATCAAAAATAAAATTGTTAAACAGGAGATGTGTCTTTTGTTTAATTCATCATGCATGCATATATATCATTTAATATACTAATCCTATTAGTAATCCCTTGCAGTAAGAAAAAAAAACCCTGGCAAAAAATTTACTATACTACCAAATTTCACCTGGGGAAAAAAAAAGAAAAAGAAAAAAAAGAGAAGACCAAGAGGTCGCACCAACCAAAAATAATCGATTAACACTATAACACTTGGCCAAAAGAAAAAAAATCATATATAAAGAATATATATATATTATATATTATATATATATATATATATATATATAAACAGCTAGGATTGTCTAAAGCTAAAATGTAAAAAGTGCTCGATACCTAAGTAGAGCAAATAATAAAGTTAATCCTAAGGAGTAAGACTAATAGTTTCGCTTGGTAGCTCAGCAGGGCAAGAATCTGACAGATTTTTGCCCTGATGAGCTACCAAACGAAACTATTAGTAGGTATATCTGACTCCATAGGGTTAACTTATATTATATATATATATATATCTGCATTCTCACTTGTGCAAAGGATATAAAGGGAACAGAAGAAAAAAATAGAGTTGAATATTCTCAGATAATATTAGAATAAAAAAAGATTATGAGAATGTCCGTCAAGAGTTGCGATAACATCTGGATTGTGCAACAAATTCAAGGAAACTGTAAAAGTCTTGAAGAAACAGTCAATTTAGTAATGTTAATGTCAGCTGGCCTGCTCAAAATAGTTATTCACTAAGCTTAGCATAGATGTGGCACAAGGTCAGAAGTATGGAGCTCCCAGCAAGAACAAACTTAGTAACAAAGTTTGTTTGTTTTGAGAGGGGTAAAATTGTTACACTATGACTTGTATGGAGTCCATAAACTAAGTGAAAAAGAGGTATCATAGGTATGAGGACCAAGAATACTTATAACAAATAAAATGATTAGTATGAAAAAAAAAAGAAAAAAAAAAATACAAGGGAAGCAACTCGTTATTTTTCAGGTTTTATAATCAGAGTTATCTCCACATAATAATGGGTGTCAACTCGTGTTCGAGTAAGACCATTTCCTGTTTTTTTTTTTTTTTCCGTTTTTTTCATCATCATAGTTAGGTGCCACATAACTTTGCAACTACGGTATATATGGTTATTTCCTATAACTCCAACCTAAAAAAAAGGGGAACCACACTGAATGAATTTCATCTGCTTATTAATCTACCCGTTATTTTCCCATTAAACTAACCCTAAATCCTAACCCTGTCTTCTTTTTCCTAGTAGATCAATAAATAAATAAATAAATAATTTATAAAATTCATTCAGAGTGGTTCCCCCTTTTTTTAGGTTGGAGTTATAGGAAATAACCGCATATACTCGCGGATAGGTTGTACTTTTTAACCAAAAATACGTCAAAATCAGTGGTGTGACCTATCCATTCAACATAAATCCAAAATAGCACTACTTCAATTTTTATTTATCATTAAGTTGCAATGATCAGCGATTGCGATGAGGAAAAATGTGTAGAATATGCATTTTAAATCTTTAGAAAGTCTTTCGTATACAGAAAAAATATATCATTGCTTTAAATTTACCTGATGCTGCTGACTGTTATGCTTTTTTGCACAGGCTCATTTACACTTACACGCTCACAAACATACGCCCAGTGAAAGCGATTATCTATTTACATTTTCATACACACTCACAACGTAAGAGAACGTTTTATGTCAACTTCAGAACCATTTGTCTTAGCGTTCATAATTTCAAATATCCAAAGAACGCTAGTTTTTCATTCAACATTTTTAAATAGATTAGCCAACAAAAGACTCTCACAGTCTATTCTCTATGATAAATTATTTTCCTCAAATAAACAAAAGCCCTGATGAAGATCTACTAAAACAGATTGAAACACTGCAGCGTTGGCGAAATAAACATCACTCATTTTATGAACCTGTGTTTTTTCAAAATTTTCACTATATTACATATTGTTGGATTCACTTCCATTTCTCTCTTCACAGGCTCATTTACATTTATAGTTCTAAGAAACACAACCCTTACTTCTATATATTTGCATTATGCATCACAGTCTATGGCAAAGTATTCTCGATGTAATAGATATATAAATAGTGAATAAAATAATTCCTCTTGAGTATTGGAAGCAACATTATACGACTGCTTTTCTCTTGAATACTTTAATTGTTGAATAATAATCTACTTTTGTTCATTTGTTCTTTTATCACATCTTTAAAAAAAAATACCATGTCAACACTAAGATTTAAAATCATTTACGTTTTACTAACAAGCACTATCTGACCCAGCCACACCCAGTTAAAATTCAGTTTTTGCCTCCTTGTTAATTTGTTTATCGGAGAATTTAGGCATAGAAAATAAAATCATGATTTTGGTATTTGGGTAGAAACAAAGGTGAATATTTGATAAGTTAAAATAGGTCATAACTAGCCAGATTATAATGTGACCTATCTGCAGGTCAACCATAAATTTGGGGTGCAACTTATCCACTGGTTTGACCTATCTACAAGTATATCATAAGTTATGGTATTCACAAAAAAAAGACAAGAAAATTTCAGATAAATTACTAAGTTGAAACCTATTAGGGTCCCATCTATGGGTTAAATAGAAAAACATGAGTTTATAAACAAAATTTGATTATCCATTAAGAATGAATTATTTCAAATCTAATGTTCATGTAAGTCTATATTTTGATTTAATCTAGTTATGTCCCTTACAAATCATTCTTTGCGAGTTGCCTCCCTTTTATTACGTAAATGACCTACTGTATGGCGTATTTGTAGAAGGCACACGACCGGTAGGAGACAACGCCTACGCTTTAAAGACGTCTGCAAGAAGGACATGAAGACATGCTACATGAATACCAAGGGAGGTTGGTGCAGAAAACCGAGCGGCCTGGCACCTCTCGTCAAACAAGGGACGAAAAGGAGTGAAAAAAGCCACCACAGAAAAGAGATCCAAAAGGAAGGTGAGACAACAGCAACTCCAGCAAGTATCACTGTTTGTTTGCAGTCACTGTACAAGAGATTGCCATTCAAAAATTGGCCTGTTCAGCCACTCACACAGATGCAGTTAAAAAAATTGTAGATACTACGCCATCATCTTTAGCAGATGAAAGGAAGACAACTATTACGTAAATGAATTTATGTATCACACACAATCAGTAAAATATCAGTGTCAGTCACTCAAGAACAAATGCTATGACTACTTTCATAATTATTTATGAAGTCCTTTGGTCACTACCCTTAGGAACAAAGTCCAAGAATTCAAGCAAAAAACATACATATATATACATACACATATATACATAAGTATATCCACATACACATTGTTAAAAATTTTGGTTTAACAAGAAGAAAAAAATTTTAAGAATTGTCATTTTTTTTTTTTTTTTTTTTTAATGACAAGTGTCTAAGTGAAAAATATATATATATATATATATATATATATATATAGATATATATATAGAGAGAGAAAGAGACTCAATTTATCAGAAACAGCTGAGAAACTATTCATTATCAAAATTTGGACCATATGACCTTTAGGCACCCCTTTTTGATCTCCATTAAGAAAGGACATGTTTTTCATTTACACTGTCAATATCAGTTGTTTTAACAGATGATTTTTAGATATTTTTTTAAAATGATAAACCTAACCCCTAACAAACAACCAGATATTGACGGTGTAAATGAAAAACATGTCCTTTCTTAATTGAGATCAAAATGGGGTGCCTAAAGGCAATATGCTTCAAAATTTGAAAATTCAATATTTTTTAAATTTAGTTTACGAATCTTGAAGTGTCAGCAAAGTAGTTAAATGAAATGTCAGCGTATATATTAAAAAGAATTTCAAAATAAAACCACTGAAATGTAATAGCAACATGTGGAACATTTTTTATTAAGCTTCTTACAACACAACTATAACTACTACATATATGTTGAAAAAATAAATAAAATTATGATTTCCGTTTTTCTGTATACTTAAAAAACTTGATATATTTTCTATTATTATCATTTTATTTTATTTTATATTTGAAATAATAATGAATAGAATACAATGTGTGCAAGAACATGTTCTCAGCTGAAACACATGTCAGCATTTCATTAAATATCTTTATCCATTCAACATCTTTTCTCATTTATTTATTTTTTTAACAAACTGTCAGATTCACTTCCATTGTTTTCAACTTACACACACACACACACATATATATATATATATATATATATATAATCTTATTATAATGGAGATTGTGTGTTTTTCTGTCTGTAACCGAGACTAAATCACTACTCAAGTCACAATTCCCTTAGTAATTGACGTCACATTCACCATGTATTTATCCTTATTTTAACCTCAATTATTAATAAAATTGTTTTACATTATTTATACTGTTAACCATATCTACATACTAATAACATGCAATTATATTTATATATACAACAAAATAGCGGTTTACAGTGTGAACGGGAAGACTAATTTGCATATGGATATTAAAAATGTAATTTTAATAAATATATGCTTAGTATTATTGGTTTCTAACTGTTTGGCTTTATTTTAATGAATATAAGCAAAAATCTCTTCAATTAATCTTAAATGAAATCGATTAACAAAAAAGATAACTGTCATTTTATTCTTACTTCCTCTTTTAACTAAATACTTAAATTAGAAAAAAATAACAATGAAAGACGAGAGTGATGGAAGAGTAAATTTCAGTTGTTCTATTTTTCGATTATATCCCCCTCTGTTTCAAATCTTTTTATTATCATTCTTATTTAGTTTCATTAGCGTTTCTAATTTAATACGATATTTCCTTACATTAAAACTTAAATACTTGCACCCGGAGGGTGCATATATTTGCTAGTAGTAAATAATTCACAGACACAGTGTTTCAACGTTTCATGTCTCTTCAGTATGGCTAGACACAGCAATTACCACTGACCAGGAGCGAAACCCGACTGACTTTTCGTCCACCCGATTTGTTAATCTCTTGGCCATTTCACAGCTGCCGTAAAGGGGTGTGTTTATATACATACATACATACATACAGACACACATTAACATAGCTATCTGGCATTGCTTAGGCTTTAAAAAGTTAAAAATAAATGTCTTATCTGTATTTATCTATAAAATCAATAAAAATTATTTTTCTATATATTTGTTTTATCTTTTATTCTTTATGTATTCTTATTTTTAAGTTTGTTATTATTCTTGTTTGTATTTTAAATGGAAAATAGACGCATCCCAAAAAGATCTTTTGTACGGCGAATTAGTAAACGAGTCCCGATCGGTTAGTAGACCACGCCTACAATTTAAAGATGTCTGCAGGAGAGCTATGAGGATAAGCCATATTGACACACACACGTGGGAGGTAGATGCAAAAAATAGAGCAGCTTGGCGCCTCAACGTTAAGCAAGGCACGGAGAGGAGCGAGGCAGAGAGGAGAGTAGCCTCGACAGAAAAAGAACCAGAAAGAGAGAAGAAAGCCAGAAAGCATCACATTTGTGTGCATTCAGTGCACCAAAGACTGTCACTCAAGAATTGGCCTGCAGAGTCACTTGCGCAGATGCAGATAAAATTTTTATTTTTTATTTTGGACACTACGCTATCGTCCTTAGTGGATGGAAAGGATCCAATGCAACATTTTCTTTTATTTGCTTTTTATTAGTTTTTATCCTTTATTAATTTATTTTATTTTCAATTATGTTTTAAATCAAGTTTTAAATAAATCATTGATTTACATTTTTTGTATTTATCTTTTCTTAAGGAAAATGAGTAGTTTGTTTTGTTTTGTTTTACGGCATATCAACCTCAGTGGGTCATTTAATGCCGATAAAGTTTTGAAATAAATCAATTCTTAATGGATAATACAATTTTTTTATCAATACATTTTTCTATTTAACCCATAGATGGGACCCTAACAGGTACTACCACTACGGGTTAGAGTGGACCAGGGAGCAATGGTAATGAAGGGGTGCTTCACATTCCCCAAACCTCCAAAACTGGAACCTCACCATCAGATAGAGTTTAACGTCATTCCCAGGACATGTAGACCCGCAGCCACCGCCTTCTAGCACCCATATGATGAGGGGTTGGGGCTTGCCATAAAAGCAATAAAAATGAGTAGTATAAAGTTTTTTTCAACCACTTCTCAGACAAAAATGGTGTATGGATTTTATTGAACTTTGGTCATTGCTAGTCTACACTAATTTTCTTTATAAAAGCACAAGCACTCAGTTGTTCTACAAACAAAATGACTGACATACAAAATATTATTCTTTATATATATATATATATATATAAGTCGAAAACAATAGAAGTGAATCCGAAAGTATGTTGAAAAAATAAATAAATAAAGGAGAGAAAATGTTGAACGGATAAAAATATTTAATGAAATGCAGAAATAAATAGAATACAATGTGTACAAGAACATCCTCTCGGCCAAAACATGTGTCGGCATTTCATTAAATATTTTTATCCATTCAACATTTTCTCTCCTTTACTTTATATATATATATATATATATATATATATATTAGAAATTCAAAGAATTCTGAGCTTTTTAGTAATTTAAAACCAATATTGAAAATCTGTCAAAGATATCTTTGAATCTGCCGTTCTGGAATTTTCTCTGAAGTAAATCAAATTCTCTTTTATATTCTACATTTTCCATTTACCACCGTCCCATAATACTCACAATTTTCAAAAATTGCCAGGTAATTGCAAAAAGCAAGAAATGTTTATCTGTGGTTTTAATTCTTGCACCATACTGAAATGTTATATATATATGTCAGTATGATCTACTAGTAATTTAAACTTGCTGCCTTTTTGTATTTCACAAAAAAAGAGCAAGTGGGTTGGTTGGTTGGGTTTTACATCAGTCAACCCTTGTTGAGTTAGTTTATGCCAAAAAACATTTTGTTTATTCATTTTTAATGTGTATTCAATTTTTTAAAAAAACACATTTTTTAAAAACTCCAAAACATTGTGTAGATAAAGATGAGAACAATTATAAATAATACAAAGAGAGAGAAAGAAGTCTGCTACTTACCCATCGCCAGAGACGGAGATTAGATGTTTGAGATCATTTGCAAATTTGATAGATGTGGCAATCTCAGAGTGTCCATAGAAGCTGGCAACCAGCTCTCCTGTGTAGAAGTCAAAAAGAGACAGGTTTTTGTCCGTGCAACTAGTTGCAATGTAACTTCCTGAAGGATCTAACTGTAATTTGATGAGGACCCCATCTTCGCTCACAGAACCTTTGTAAGTTTTCTTTAGTTTCGCAGATTTTATGTTGTAAATCCTGAAATGGGGAAAAAAAGAAAGAAGAAAAATGATGAACAAAATAAACAACAAGAATATCCATTTTGATGGTACAGGGTGCAGCAGAAATACCTCTAATATTTTAAACTCTCCCCTGTGTGCTGCAAGTGTTACCGTATGGTAGAGCAGAAATTTGGTTTAGCTTAGTCGGTAGAGCTTTCGTTTGGGAACCACAAGGTTCCTGGTTCGATACTGGCCCTCGTCAACTCAGCATACGAGTAGCACAGGGATCTGTGCGGTAAAGTGGGGAGCTGATGGTAGGTGTTGTGCTCCACATCAGATGAAGAGCAACCAAAAGATCATACCCAACATTAAGGGACACCAAGGAGCAACCAAATGTTTTCTTCACAAGGGATCTCCGCTGGGTAGTGCTCTTGCTTGAAACCAAAGGATGGTCACAAAAATCATAAAGAACCAGCCCAAGATAGCAGAGATGTCCGCTAACAGAGGTGAGGTACAAGAAGATAGTAGATGAGTACAATAACATCATCAACAAGATTTTCAAGAAAAACTGACCATATTACCTTTAGGCACCCTTTTTGATCTCGATTAAGAAAGGACATGTTTTACATTTAGACCGACAATTTTTAGATTTTTTTTTTTTAAATGATAAAACTAACCCCTAACCCCTAACAAACAACCGGATATTAACGGTGTAAATGAAAAACATGTCCTTTCTTAATAGAGATCAAAAAGGGGTGCCTAAAGGTAATACGGTCCGATAATTTTTTAATTTCCCTAGTAGATCAATGGGTTACATTTTATAATCTTGCTTTTTAAAGGGCCAATTGAGTTTAGAAAAATCTGTTCCTTCTTCATGAAAATTTATGCCACTGCATGGGTATGTTGCTCAGGACTCCTATTCACCGACATTGATTTTTCAGAGTTTCTAAGTTAATACAAAGCTTATCAGGGTATATCTTAACATGAGGGGAGGAGTTGTTTGTGGATGAATCCCCAGTTACCAGACTAAGTTTTTTTTTTTAAACTTTCTGTAGAGATTCATGTTGAGTGATCAGAATCCAGCTTGTGTTCTTGGTAGGTGGCTTAAATATCAGGTTGGGCTATTCCACCTGTGTATTTTGGCCAAGTCCATTCCCAGGATTCTCATTGGCTGTTGATTTTAGTGTGTGGACACTTTTCTGATAATCCAGACTTAGAAGGTGATCTAAATAGCAGGTTGGGCTATTCCACTTTTGTATCTTGACCAAGTCCATTCCCAGGATTCTCATTGGCTACTGGTTTTAGTGTAGATACTCTTATCCATATATACCTAACACTTGACTGTGTTCTGGCAGTTTGTACAGAGTGTATTTGGTTACACTGTCTTTTTTTTACTTGTCTGGTGACTGGATGCTAGTTACAGCCTTCCTGTGAAGGGGAATATGATCTTAGACTGGTTACCTAGCCATGGTTAAAGAGCCCAGTCTTCCCTGCTATTTACCCATAGCTGGAGTGAGAATTGGATTCATACCTTTCCCAACAATATTAGCGTCATGTAAAATGCAAACAGCTTCGTCCAGGAATTGAACTCGGGTTGATGGGGCCATTTCCTATGACTAATCATTCTACACTTTATAAGTACAAAATGGTGGGTGCAAGTCATTTAAAATATAATTTAGTTGTCACAAAAAAAAGAATAAATAAATAAATAAATTAATTAGAAAAAAAAAAAGACTGAATGAATATAATATTATTATCTTCTACTTCGCAAGGTTGGATCGGTTGTTTGACTGGACGGCATTCTCACTGTTTGAGTCTGGAAATTACATGGGTCGTCTCCTGAGGATTTCTTGACTTGTGCCATTCAAAGTTTTAAATAAGAACAATCTTGCTTTTTCGGACCATATGACCTTTAGGCACCCCTTTTGCAATCTGGTTGTTTGTTAGGGGTTAGTTTTATATTTTTTAAAAATAAAACAAAAAAACTAAAAATTGTCTGTTAATAAACAAACTGATTTTGACGGCGTAAATGAAAAATGTGCTTATGAATTGAGATCACAAAATGGGTGCCTAAAGGTCATATGATCGGCTTTTTCTCATGAGCTTATTTATTATATTCATTATTATCCTTTTCGGCATACATGTTCAGTACCTAAACTTTTCCCCCACCCCTGGCAGTATACAAGGGTTAGGTTTTAATGTACAGTTTCCAAACACTTACAAAAAGGAATACCTCTAGCTTCTGTTGCAGAGGACAAGGTGTATACCTAACACTACTGTTAGTTGGTTGGATTTTACGGCATATCAACCTTTGAGGGTTATTTTAAGACCCTCCCCCCAAAAAAATATGGATGGAATGAAATTAATGACAAAGAAGAATTTTCTTACCTGACATTTCTGTCTTGACAAGCAGTAGCAACAAACTTTTCACTTGGGTCAACATCCATGTCGTATAATGTTGTCTTGCCCACTAAATGTTGGTGTAAGGTGAATTGAAATTCTGGATGCTGTAAAAAAAAAAAAAAAAAAAAAAAAAAAAAAAAAAAAAAAGAATTTACTAAGAAATTATCAATAAGTTTATAAAGATTCCACATGATAATGACAAAATCTTCTCTCTCTCTCTCTCTCATATATATATATATATATATATAATATATATATATATATATAAATATATAATATAATATATATATGTGTGTGTATATATATATATATATATATATATATAAAAAAGAGTCTTGTAATTTGCTTGAAGCATTGTTTATATTGGTTTGCTGGTTGGTTTTGAAGGCTATCACAATGCAAGTGTAAAGAAAAAAGAAGGTAACTATGGTGTTGTTTGTTAACCTGTGATTTATTCTCAATATTTCTGGATAAAAATCCCATCTACAGCAGATTACTAGAAATTAAGTTGTTGCTTGTGGCTGTTCATTTGTTCTGTCTCATGTCTTCCAAATTCTGTGTGTGCGGGGGAGGGGGGTGCTTGTTTATGTGTGTGTAAGTGTGTGTGCGTGCGTTTATGTTTCTGTTCATTTGCTTTTTTTTTTTCCCCCCTTTTTATATATATATATATATATATATATATATATATATATATACCGCAGTGACTATAAAAATCCACTAAGTAAATAAGTATAAAACCTAATCACTCCGGGATTTTTTCACTCTGGCAGAGTTAACAAATAAATGCAGACATAAAAATAAACAAACTCTGCCTAGTGACTTCCGGCATTACGTAGGGGGTGATGGCGGGTGTGTAATATACCCGCTATATCGAAAATGGGTACAACCCACCTATATATTTCAAAACAATGACATACTAAAAAAAAAATACCCAGAAGATTTGCAGTTATGCAAGAAACTTAAGTCGGTTATTTTAAACAATCTGTATTTTAAACAATTCAAATTTATTCATATATATATATATATATATATATATATATATATGAGATAGAGATAGTATCTAATTGCCCCTTTAACTTTTCTGTAGCAGTTGCATTAGTAAATTATACAAAAGTGCTCAATATATATTAAAAAAAAAGAGCAGTGATAGTAATAGTGCAAAAGAG
Organism: Doryteuthis pealeii; assembly: GCA_023376005.1. Taxonomy (NCBI): domain Eukaryota; kingdom Metazoa; phylum Mollusca; class Cephalopoda; order Myopsida; family Loliginidae; genus Doryteuthis; species Doryteuthis pealeii. The sequence goes on from CM042168.1 coordinate 77,259,361, forward strand.
TTAAGGGTCTACCATGGTTTCAATCTATATGATCTCATCAGGACCCTATCTTATACTTAACTGTTGATTTTGTTCCTTATGGATGAACTTCTTCCTCTCAGTCTAACTTAACAGAGACTAAATTTACATATGAAAACAATATTTTTATAAATTTCTTAATTATAACAATGAAATAAATCATTTAAAAAGAGCCCATCTTAAAGAAAATACAACAAAAATGCGATATTTTGGTCATATCTACAATAAGAATTATCTTGAGAAAAAAGAAAAAAAAAGGAAAAAAGGAGAAAAAAAGAAAAAAAAAGAAAAGAAAGGGAGAAAAAAGAAAAGAAAGGGAGAAAAAAGAAAAAGGGAGAAAAAAGAAAGAAAAGAAAAGAAAGGGAGAAAAAAGAAAGAAAAGAGAAAAAAGGAGAAAAAAGAAAGAAAAAAGGAGAAAAAAGAAAGAAAAGGAGAAAAAAGAGAAAAAAGAAAAGAAAAAAAGAGAAAAAAGAAAAGAAAAAAAAAGAAAAAAGAAAAGACAGAAAGTAAGAAAAAAAGAAAGAAAAGTAAGAAAAAATAAAGGAAGAAGAAAAAGAAAGGAAGAAAAAGAAAAGAGGAAGAAAAAGAAAAGAGGAAGAAAAAAGGAAGAAAGAAAAGACAGAAAAAAAGGAAGAAAAAAATTTTTTTTTAAATATGAGAGTACCCACCATTTGAGCATTACGAAATAAAAGTGATTTATCAGCACTACAGCTGAGCATTCGAAATTGTCCATCATTATTAGTGAACTTGACTGAAGTAATAGAAGAAGAGTGGTCATCCAAGGTCTGCAGAAGGCCATAATCTTGTTCAATATCAAAAATGTGAATCAAGCGGTCTCTGCTTGCAGTTGCCAAAAGGCGGGGTTCTGAAAAAGAAAATGGACAAATGAGGTTGTTTTTTTTTTTCTTTTTTCTTAAATAGAAAAATCTCTTAAAGAAATGAAAATTGGATAGTATTTATTAAATCTTATAATGGACATTCAGTGTCTGAAACTACATCTGCTTATGCCACAATATCCTCAGGAATTGCGTTAAGTTTATCAATAAATATTTAATTTATATCAAAATCATTAATACATCGAATAAATTGTATTTATTAATGATGTCTACTATGAAAATCTGAGTTAGATTTGCCTCAAAACAGCCCATGTTATTAGTGCATTTAGAATCCTGCAATGTGGCTTATATATCATTAAGAAATAAAGGTTTATATGATATATGGTGTGGTTAATTTGCATACTGGTTTCAACAAAACTGGGTTTAATAAATGATTACTTGGTGTTATTGATCTCTAATATTATTATTTTATTCTCCAACATATTAAGATCAATCCTATGAATGATTTTATATAGAAACCAAAAGGCTTTTTTGCATAGGTGCATTGTCCTGATGATGTGGCTAGTATGCTACTTTGAAACCAATGGTAACAATTGCCTTTTAATTGTATTGTACACGATAACAATAATGCAAATAGATTACCTGTCCAAACGGTGAATATTCAAGGGATAACACCTCAGCATCATGAGCTTCTATTGTTTTGATTTCAGTGAATTCCTTCAGATCATAAATTCTAAAAACAAAACAAAAAAACAAAGAAATTAAATACAATGTAGAAAGCAAATTAAAAAGATCAGTCACATTATGTCTTTTCTTATTGTTCCCCTATCATTAATGATGATATAAGAATTGGTGAGGTATTAACTCAGCAGCTAACACACGTTTCTTATAATGCATTGGGTTATCCCAAAAAGGGTAACCTAACACAGGACATATACATTGAACAACTCTTGACAAAGAGTTATAACAAATAGACTTTATTTTCTAAGCAAAGTCCAACAAAAAAAGAAAAAAACGGGATAGATAAATGTTCTAGAGAAAAGAGTATTTGTAGATAAAATGAATAATAAAAGTTGGGTTATTTCCTAGTTGAGTCACATAATATTACTGACCCAGAAAAAACAGAACCCAAATTATTTATTTATTTTCCCATTAAACTAACCCTGTAGGACTTAAACTTAAAAAAAAAAAATTAAAAAAAAAAAAAACAGTTTTATTACAAAATTTGTGGGTTCTATTTTTTCCGGGGTCACCCTGGTTACTCAACTAGAGGGGGTTGGGGTTGGGGTTAGTTTAATGGGAAAATAAATAAATAATTTGGGTTCTGTTTTTTTCTGGGTCACCCTGTAATATGTTACTCAACTAGGAAATAACCAAAAGTTGTCACTTACTACGTATACCTACACCTTGGATTGGGAGCTGAGTGTGCAGACCCTACACTTTGATTCTTGACAGAAGTGTTGATCTGTATGTAAATATACCCCGCATTTTTAGTGTTATGCTCTTATCAAAAGTAGTAAAACTAGTGAAAATGAAATAGCTAAAATGCTTAATCTGAAAAAACTATTTTTTGTTCCATCAACCCCCTCACACACACACACTTTGTTCCAAGTAAAAGACAACTGACTGACCTGACATTTCCTGTGCGATCTCCAGAGGCCAATTGCTGTCCATCGGGACTGACTTTGACGGATCGGATTCCATTCTTTCCGTCCTTAGAATCAGTTTTATCAGTTCCACCTAAATAGGAAGAAAAAAAATAAATAAATAAAAAAATAAAAAATAAATGCAAATAAGCCAAATGTTTAGTTTGTTTTTATTTTACAGCATATCAACTCTTTTCGGAAGTTTGGTTTGGTTTGTTTTACGGCATATCAACCTCAGTGGGTCATTTAATGCCAATAAAGTTTTGAAATAAAGTCATTCTTAATGTATACTCAATGTTTTTTATAAAGACATTTTTCTATTTAACCCATAGATGGGACCCTAACAGGTACTACTACTCCAGGTCAGAGTGGACCAGGGAGCAATGGTGATGAAGGGGTGCTCCACATTCCCCAAACCTCCAAAACTGGAACTCACCATCAGATAGAGTTTAACGTCATTCTCAGGACATGTAGACCCTCAGCCACTGCCTTCTAACACCCATATGATAAAAAGGGTTAGGGCTTGCCATAAGGGCAATAGGGTTGGGAAAATCATATAGGTGCTAGGGCTTGACATGACCAGCCGATTAATTGGAGTGGGCCTCTGCATCGACCGTCTAGCCCATGAAAGGGCCAAAGTGGAGTATTGCAAGTCATGGACTGCTCAACCATCTGGGTTCTATCCTTAAGCATCATGGGTCGCCACCCACAGCCAATAGGTGACACCATTGGGGGAGTCTTACCCCTCTGCAGAGGTGCAGTCGGTGTATTCTAACACCCCAGCCGACAGGGTGGCTTTTCAGATTTAATGCCAAATCAAGTCATTTTTTTCTTTGCTGTAATTTTTAGATATTTACTTCTATTTATGTACTTTGATATTTAGAATATTGATTTTTCAGACTGTTGTCCTCATCTTCATTAATAAAGATGAGGACAACAGTCCGAAAAATTAAAATTATACACTTCAAGCCTCATCTCAAAAATTCATACAAATACTTTGATATACTATTTCTCTGAATGTTTGAGATGAGGCTTGAAGATTAGTATTATCTGCGTTATTCGGACTATTGTCCCCATCTTCATTGTTATTTGTACAACGTTTCGGCCGATATACCCTCCGGCCTTCTTCGACAAGAAAGTTCCCGAGTTTGAAAAGAAGGTTCCCGAGTCCGACAACAAATACCTGAAGAAGGACGGAAACGTTGTACAAATAACAATGAAGATAGGGACAATAGTCCAAATAACGCAGATAATACTACTTTGATATAGTTTATATTTTTTTCATTTGTCAGATCTTTGAATTTTTCCATATAGACCCACTGCTGTTAGGAAGGATTAAATTTAATAAAAAATAAAAACCTTCAAGTTCGCATGGTTCCAAAATTTCTTTAAACTATTATGGAGGTATGTAGTCTAAGGGATATTGTCTTAGGAAATGGACAGGGTTGCCCAAGTTCAAATCTTGGATGCAGCTGTTTATGTTTCACTTTTACACTAATGGCCAAGTGGACCTGGGAGTAATGGTGATGAAGGGGTGCTCCACATTCCCCAGAGCTCCAGAAATGGAACCTCATCATCAGAGTTTAACGTCATTCCCAGAAAATGAAGACCTTCAACGACCACCTTCTAGCACATATATGATAAAAAGGGTTGGAGCTTGCCATAAGGGCAATAGGGTTGGGGCAATCATATAGGTGCTAGGGCTTGACATGACCAGCTAATTGATCAGAGGGGGCCTCTGACTGCCCGTGTAGTCTACGTAAGGGCCTAAGTGGAGTGTATGCAACACTCATGGACTGCTCATCCACCAAGATTCCATCCTTAAGCATCATGGGTCGCCACCCACTGCCAACAGGTGGCCCCATTGGGAGAACAGGGGTGTTACCTCTCCGAAGAGGTGCAATTGACGTATTCTAAAACCTCAGCTGACAGGGTGTTACATAATCTATGAATAGATTATTGTCAACCCCCTGTATTTCTGAAGGGATGACCCCTTTTCATATCACGGGTGGGACTTTCCATGGAATATTACAGAAAGCCCGCGAAATACGGGAAGTCACGTGGGACCTGGTTGGCTCTTCAGCTGGAACTCACTGCACACGCGCGTTGTGTTAGCTAGTGAAATATTTTTAGTTAAGTAAATAAAGGCTTAAATAAATAATATGGTTTTGTGGTTGATGAATGTCTTGGCAACAAGACTGACCTAGAAGAAGAAATGAATCAAGGTCGACCAACCAGCAAGAATAGAGACGTTAGAAGAGACACTAGAAGAAGAACGTAAGATACCAAAGATGAGCAGAAGAATAATAGAAGTAAAGAAAGGGTATACAACAAGGGCTACAATAACAAAAGACAAGAACAATTCTGAATGATTGTTATATAAGAACTTACTTGAATTATCACCCTCACACAAGAAGGCATAACTGGGATCTGTGTAGTAAGTCTTCAGAATCTCCTGGAAATAAGGAATAAGAAATAAAATTAAAATTTGTACATAAACAAACCATTGTTAATGAGTTCATTCCAAACTGAGTGCCTAAAGTAAACTTAAGATTAAATGCACAGGTAATATAATTGGATTATTGTAAATAATCACATGTACAGATAAATTTATGCACAGGTATCCAAATAAGGGGTGTAATGGTTAACAAGCTAGACTAACAGACCATTGTTAATGAGTTCGTTCCTCACTGAGTGCATTAAAGTATGACCTTAGATGCACAGGTAATATAATTGGATTATTGTAAATGAAAGGGCCAGTTTAGCTCAATTGGTAGAGCACCTGCCTAGGAATTGCATTGTTCCTGGATTGATACTCGTCCCCACAACTAAGTACATGATTGGGTCATCTGACCTGTGCAGTAGAGTGAGGAGCTGAGTGGTGGCGCTCCACCTCAGCAACAAACAATTTCCCTAGCATTAGCGAAAAGGGGATAGGCTCCTTCGCTGTTTGGCTGATACAAATAATAAACCAATCTGCTAATTTTTTTATTGTAAATCATCAGAGATAAATTTATACACAGGTTACCAAATAAGGGGTGTAATAGTTAACAAGATAGACTAACAGACCATTGTTAATGAGTTTGTTGCTCACTGAGTGCCTTATAAGTATGGCCTTGTGTAAGTAAGCTTAAAATTAAATGTACAGATAATATAGTTGGATTATTTAAATGATTATATATTTACCAACCCCTCCGCACGAGCAGGATGTGACACAAGGTCAATTTCTTAAGCGGAGTTCAACAGGTTTGAATTCAGAGTTTTCCTTCTCCTAGACCGGTTGCTTAACCAAAGTTAAAGAGCCCAGTCTGCCCTACTATTTATGCATAGCTGGAGGGTGAATAGGATTCATACCTTTCCCAAGGGTATTAGCGCTAAGTGAAATGCAATACCACATCCAGGAATTGAACTCGGGGCGACGAGTCCATTTCCATGACTTTAACCATTACACCAGCGCTTCCTAAATTTAAATGATTATATGTACACATAAATTCATAATAATCAACTTTCAAACTATGTAAAAGAAAAAAAAAAAAAAAAAATTAAACAACTGGGTGGTTACTACTAGAATAGGCTCCTGAGCCAGCTGGGAATATTTGGCTCAGGACCACCCTCGGCAGCGGCAGGCTCTCTGTAGAGGACTGTTCATGTCTGAAGTCATCCTGGTGCAACACTGTGAAGCCAAGAGGCCCAGAAGAAAGCAGTGGCAACAAAGCACCGGCACATCAACATCTTCAGGAAATAGCCTTCATATGCAACATCTGTAGTCGAGAATGTTTTTCAAACATTGGGCATCAGTCACAGGGGACACTGTAACTTCAGGGGCACAAAAACTAGAGACTGAAATGCCAATAAGGTTCAGTCCTAATTAGTGATCATCCTCCACACATTATTATAACAATCAGCATTACATTTTTGTTTTGTGTGATATTGTTTATATTCTGTAATGTGTGAAAATAAACCATTGTCTTCTCATGCACAGGTTCCCAAATAAGGGGTGGGACCATATGACCTTTAGGCACCCTTTTTGCGATCTTGATTCATAAGGACAGGTTTTTTATTTACACCGTCAAAATCCAGTTGTTAGTTAGGGTTAGGGGTTAGGGTTGGGGTTAGTTTTATAATTAAAAAAAAAAATAAAAATCGTCTGTTAACAAACCGGATTTTGACGGTGTAAATGAAAACATGTCCTTATGAATCGAGAACGCAAGAGGGGTGTATCAACAATAATCAGATCCCCACGTACATAGTATACCCAGGTCAAGATTAACTGTTGCCATTTTATTTTCTGTTTGTGTATTTATGAAACCTAAAAGACATTTAGGAATTCTATAGAAATATGGAAAATAGATAAGCAAAAACAGATTTATGAATAGATTGTGAGTTAAGCAATGGTCATCTGGAACACAAGTATCATGAGGTACACTTACATGGCTGTATATGTTTCGCTTATAAGGTCCCATTTCTGTGAGGTGTTGGTAAATATTCCAAATTCTGATCGTGTCATCATTTGAACAGGTGATAAACGAACCAGGTGGAAGAGTTGGTGGATTTTTGAGTTCCTCTTCTGTTGGGTAAATCTGAAAAAACAATTTTTTTTTCCACATTATTATTTGTAAAAAAAAAAATGTTAAAAAATAAAAAAATCTAGAAAGAAAATTTTTAATCTAAAAAAGGAAAAGATTAAAATTTAAAAAAAAATACAAAATGTGGTATTCAAAATTACAAAAAAATGGAATTTGTTTTTTGGGGTTTTTTTTTTGGGGGGGGGGTATTTAAAGGAGGGGCTATTGAAAAAAAAAAATTAAATGGAGTATTTCAAAAATATACAAAATTGGGTATTTAAAAAGATATATAATATGAGGTTTGTAAAAAAAATAAAATGAGTATCTATAAATATATATATATATATGAATAAAAAGGCTTAAATACCATGGGTATCGTGGTTGTGACCATGCCCACGAGCTTCCTTGACCACCGAGAAATAAAAGATATCAGTGGTCTGAGGAAGCCTACTTTATTATTCACAAATAACTTTGCTCTGTTTACAATAATCAAACATTGAGCTCTCGTACGGAACCTGAACACTACAACAAACTACTGGTAGAGAATTAGGACCTGCCTAGAATCACCTTGTACCAAGAAACTTGTACCGCACCAAGAATATATATTGGTTGTTTTTTTATGGGTGCTTTGCATGGTGTAATAGTTCATGAACTAGTCTAGCAGATGAATTTGATTCTCTATGGGTAAAACACACAAAAAAAAAAAAGCCTACCAAAACCAAATTCGACAATTAGACTTATATAGAGAATGAATTTTGATCATAACGAAACGAAAGTGACTATAAAATGCTGATTAGAATCCTTCACTCTTTCCTAATAGAAGCATCAATATCATCATGGACCACCATGAAATGCTGATTAGAATCCTTCACTCTCAAGCATAATCATCATGGACTGTGCTGTTACATATGGGAACCCAACATCTAGTAATCAATGATACTAACCTGAAGATCCCAAATACACCCAGAGTGATACAACGAGGACCAAACTTTGCCAACTTTCTTGATGTCGTGTACATCCCAGATGTACAAACTGTGATCACTATAAGCACAAGTAACCTGCGGAAAAGAGAGAGAAAGAAAAAAAGAGAGAAAATAAATCAATTAATAAACATATACAGTTTGTCTCAACACAATTTCAGATTATTACACAAATGAAAACAGATTTTTTTGGCAGCTTTTAACTGTGCCAACAAATGTTTCTCTTGAGAATGAATGAATGAATATTTACCGTATTTGATGGCATATAGGACGCACTTGTTTTTCTAAAATTTTGGCTCAAAAAATTGCCCTGCATCTTATACATCATAGGTGAAGTTTGAAGTTTTATTATTATTATTATTATTTCCTGCTATTGAGATGTCTTGTGTATGCTTATTGCTTGCCTGTACTGCTTTTATACAGCTATGTTTCTGCTTTTGTAATGCACAGCTAGACTTTTCAACAATATATGCTTAAATACACTAAAAACTTTTTTTTCTTGAATCTGACCTGCTGAAATGGGGGTGCATCTTATATTCCGTCAAATACAGTACTTAAGGGCAGTTAACTGAATACAACTAGGTGCATGTTTATTTATTTGTGAGGATATCATGTTTGGTTCGTTTTGTTTTACGACAAATCAACCTTTATGGGTCATTTAATGCCGATAAAGTTTTGAAATAAAGTCATTCTTAATGGATACTCAATTTTTTTTATAAACACATTTTACTTTAACCCATAGGACCCTAACAGGTACTACCATTCCGGGTGAGAGTGGACCAGGGAGCAATGGTGATGATGGGGTACTCCACATTCCCCAGAGCTCTCTAACTGGAATTTCACCATCAGAGGGTTTAATGTTATACCCAGGACATTAAGACCATCAGCCACCACCTATCATTTGATAAAAAGAGTTGGGACTTGCCATAAGGGCAATAGGATTGGGACAATCATATAGATGCTAGGGCTTGGCATGAACAGCCGATTGATTGGAGGGGCCTCTCCAACCGCCTGTCTAGCCTAGATAAAGGCCTAGATTATTTGGATTAGATAGGAATATAAACATGTCTAGGGTTATTCTGTGCTTAAAGGTTAATGAATTGCATTCATTGTGTATTAGATAGGAAAATGTAAAAGCCTGTGTACAAATTATTTGTATTAGATAGAAATATGATTGATTGATTTTACCTGCATGCCAACCTGCATAGGGTTATTTTATGCCTAGAGGTTAGAGATAATGCCTTAATTTTTCATTTACATTTAAATGGACTATTTGGGGACAAAACTAACTCGGCTAGACTTTATTAGAGAGATTGTTGATAATTAAGATTAAATAATGATTATTTAATAATCCTTGAGAATATAACTTAAATAACTAAGGGAACTATGACATCGGTGGAGACAGTTTCAGTTACAAACAGATGGACAATCTCAATTATGATAAGATTAAATAGGAATAGTTACTCAAGACCAATTGATTTGCTTAATAATAGAAAAAAAAAAAAAAAATGTAAATAACTAAGGGAATTCTGACGTTGGAGGTGACAGTTTCAGTTACAGACAGATGGATAATCTTCATTATAATAAGATTAGAACCATATGACCTTTAGGCATCCCTTTTTGCTTTGCTGATTCATAAGTACATTTTTTTATTTATACCGTCAACATCCGGTTGTTTGTTAGGGGTTAGGGTTAGGGTTTAGTTTTTTAATTTAAAAAAAAAACTCTAAAAATTGTCTGTTAACAAACAACTGGATGTTGACAGTGTAAATAAAAAAAATGTACTTATGAATCAGCAAAGCAAAAGGGGTGCCTAAAGGTCATATGGTCCTAAGATTAAATCTTATTATAATGGAGATTGTGTGTTTTTCTGTCTGTAACCGAAACTATAATACTACTCAAGTCACAATTCCCTTAATTATTTACGTCAAATTCTCCATGATTTCATTCTTTTAAACCTTCAGTTATTAATAAAAATTGTTTTACATTATTAATACTGTTGACCATATCTACGTACTAATAACATGCAATTGTATTTATATATACAACAAAATAGCGGTTTACAGTTTGAACGAGAAGGCTAATTTGCATATTGATATTTAAAATTTTATTTTAATAAATATGTGCTTGGTATTATTGATTTCTAATTGTTTGGTTTTGTCTTAATCAATATGAGCAAACATCTCGGGGATAAATCTTAAAAGAAATCCATTAACAAGAAAAAATAACTTATTTTATTCTTTACTTCCTATTTTAACTAAATAGTTAAATTAGGAAAATTTACCAATGAAAGAGGGGAGTAATGGAAAATGATGGAAGAGTTAGTTTCAAAATTGTTCTATTTTTCAATCATACCCCCTCTGTTCCAAATCTTTTTATCTGCTTTCTTATTCAGTTTCATTAGCCTTTCTAATTTAATATGCTATTTTATTATATTAAAACTTAAATACTTGCATATATTTGCTAGTAGGAATAATTACTCAAAACCACATGTTTTGTTTTAAATTTTGTTTTGTAAATAAAACTATCTTTGACATTAAATATTACCAACAAGGATTGACATACCATAAAACCAGCCAACCAACCAGCCAACCAATTGAACCAATCAACCATTCAAATAACCACCTGCAATTGTTTGTGTTACCGATAAACAGTAACCGGACAGACCAGCTGGACATCAATCTTTAAACGACATACCAGCTTGTAGTCATCACAACCCTCGATTTTCTTGCATTACTCCACCTTGTTGGGGAGGGAAATGACCACCCACAGGCAAATTAACTCTTTTTTTTTGTTTCCACTCCCCTCACGTTCTCCTCAGGTTAACCCATTATCCTCCAAACCCAAGTGGACTTAAATACATCAGCATTTAAAGGTTTCTTTCTCTCTTTACCAATCACAGACCAAAAGAAGTCAAATTTGTCCTGAGTATATAAAAACTATTTATTGAATATAAAAAAAAAAATAAAATAAAGTTGTTGGGTCGGCCTAATGTCGGTATCAGCCAGACAGCGAGGGAGTCTATCCCCTTTTCACTAGCTAGACCGAGGAGATTATTTTAGCATCTGAGGTGGAGTGCCACACCTACCATCAGCTTCCCACTTTACCGCACAGATCCATGTGCTACTCATATGCTGAGTTGGCGAGGGCCAGTATCGAACCAGGAACCTTGTGATTCGTAGCCGAACGCTCTACCGACTGAGCTAAACCGGCCCTGATATACAGTACCAATAAAAAAAATACACCCTAATAATTTTTGTTTCAAGGAGAAACTAAACTCTGAATTGTTTGGTTTAGTTTGTTTTTGTTTTACGGCATATCAACCTCAGTGGGTCATTTAATGCCAACAAAGTTTTGAAATAAATTCATTCTTAATAGATACTCAATCTTTTTTTTTTATAAACACATTTTTCTATTTAACCCATAGATGGGACCCTAACAGTTACTACCACTCTGAATCAGAGTGAAACAGGCAGCAATGGTGATGAAGGTGTGCTTCACATTCCCTAAACCTCCAGAATTGGAACCTCACCATCAGATAGAGTTTAACATCGTTCCCAGGACATGAAGACCCTCATCCACCACTTCTAGCACCCATATGATAAAAAGGGTTGCCATTAGGAAAACCTGAATTGAAATTTAGCTGTACTCCACTTAAAAATTGACTATCCTGTTGACGACAGAGGGGTTTAGTAAATACAATCACAGGTACAAAACAATTGGACTTATCAATTTAAAATACACACAAACTACAATTTCAATTTGTGTCTCTCATACACACAACTATAATTTTAATATCTGTCTCTCTCTTTCTATCTATCTCTCTCTCTCACACACACATAACTATACATTCAGTATATCACACAAGACACACAACTATAATCTTAATGTATTCCACACACATATACACAACAATAATTTCAATGTCTCTCTATCTCTCTCTCACACACACAAACTATAATTTCAATATATCACATGCACACATACATACAACTATAATTTCAATATATCACGCACATACACACAAATATAATTTTGATATATCATTTCTAATTAATCTTAATTTCTTGTCGAGTAAGAGATTTGTTTTTTTCCACCCACTATTTATGTGGGTGGTTATTTGCGGGGGGAGGGGGGTGATATTGTCTGCATCCTCCAGCTGTAACACTTATACAAACACACCTGTAAGAATAAAACCTGAACAAATCTCTTACCTGCCACAATATATATATATATATATATATATATATATATATATATATATACCACACACACACAATTTTTGGTTTCCCCACCCCCTTCTGCATAACTGCTCAATGGTAGTTAATCACCCCCCTCCCCTCGTTGCCAGTTCAATAATCATCAAATGGCAACATATGGGATAAAACAAAATATTTTAAGCACAATTAACTCAGTGACATTCAACGATCTGGCACCTTTGTTCTGATTATGAACTATGCAAATTTTTTAAAATCATTAATGAAGACCGACACCTGAAAGGTATCTCAATGAATGAGATACCTTTCAGCTCACTCCACACCTTTTTTTTTTGAAGGGATCTTACCCCTCTGTAGGGGGTCTCGAGATGAGACCTTAACAGGTACTACCACTTCAGGTCAGAGTAGACCTGGGAGTAATATCAATTAAGGGGTACTCCATGCTAGCCAGATCTCCAAAACTGGAGCCTCACCGTCAGATGCAGTTTAGTGTCATACCCAGAACATCCCTTTTTTTGTGGGGGGTGTGTGTGTCTTAGCCCCTCCGCAGGGGATACGGTCAGCATATTCTAACTCCCACCAAACAGGGCAAAATGACACGCTGACCGGTGTCACATCACCCTCCCCACCCCCGACACACATACACTAAAAATGACATAGCAATGTATAGGCACAATTTAACTCTCTGGTGACACTCACATTTTTTACTCATTCATTTGTCGCTACACACAGACCACAGGAATGCAAGTTGAGCCTGAATCAATATAGACAACACACAGACTATCAGATGATAAGCACACTAATTTTCTGTCTGTGGTTTAAATTTCTAGTTAGAAAACTATAGGTTACTTTAATGATTTAAACCTGCTTAACCTGCTTGGCAATAATAAGATTCATTGGGTCACTTTAACAACACTCCTCCCTCCACTACTCTTGTGTAGCGGTGGAGGAGGAGGAGGAGGTTGTTCAAATACTAAAATTAAAATGGGTATAAATCCATGGCTGACATGTTCCAAGTGATCATTCATTTTCTATTTGTTGGTTGGTTGGTTGGATTTTACGCCATTTACGTCATTTTATGCCAAAAAACATTTTGTTTCATTCATTCTTGATGGTTAGTATTATGTGCGTCATTTGGACTATTGTCCTCATCTTCATTGTTATCTGTACAACGTTTCGGCTATTTCAGGTATTTCTTTTCGGACTCGGAAACATTCTTTTCGAACTCGGGAACCTTCTTGTCGTAATCAGGAGTCATCATGGAACTTTGAACCTAACCCTTTATTCAGTCCACGGGGGTATCCTGTTCTCATTCCGCTAACCAAAGCTGGGGTAGAGGCGTTAAGCTGTGTTAATTATTATTCTATGTTACTGCTGCCCTTGACCAGGATTGAACCTGCAGTCTAGAGATAACTGTCACTTAGAACTGTCTTAACCAAACTCCTTTATCCACTAGGCCATGTGTCCAATTGGACAATCCAGTGTGAATTTTGGGAAATTATAAGCCTAATGTCTTGTTTTGGCTAGAATATCTACCTATTCACTTATGTATGTTTTTTTTACCTAGACTCATATTGGGGCCAACCCAATATGAAAGTTTAATTTAATCTTTTAAAGCCTTTTTAATTCTAGTTTCCCATATTGTGTTAATTTCTATGCTCGGTCTACTTAAGAGACCACTACAGCCTATCAGGCGTCTATTGAGGTGTCTTCTCTTCCAATGTTCTTCCCTATCTATTATCCTAACTTCATGACATAAGGGCAGATGGTTTCCCTTTTCATTCCATATATGAAATAACGCAGATAATATCAATCATCAAGCCTCATCTCAAACATTCAGAGAAATTCTTGATGGTATTCAAAATTGTTTTTTCAAACTCAATTTTTTTTAAACACATTTTTTTTATTCAACCCATAGATGGGAGCCTGACAGGTATTACCACTCCGGGTCAGAGTGGACCTGGGAGCAATGGTGATGAAGGGTTGCTCCATGTTCCCCAGAACTGGAACCACACCATCAAATAGAGTTTAACGTCATACCCAGGACATGAAGACCCACAGCCATCGCCTTCTAGAACATATATGCTAAAAAGAGTTGGTGGTTGCCATAAGGGTAATAGGGTTGAGAATCATATAGGTGCTAGGGCTTGACGTGACCAGCCCATGTGTAGTTGAAGAGGAAGAGGTTATTTAAATACCAAATTTAAAAGGGGATAAACCCATGGCTGACAACATGTTTCAAGCCATCATTCTTTTTCCATTTGCTGGTTGGTTGGATTTTATGGCATGTCAACCTTTGTTGGGTTATTTTAGGACAAAAATATTTTGTTTGATTCATTTTTGATTGATACTCAATTTTTTTTAAATACATTTTTTTAAAACTCATTTTTTTTTCTATGTAGCCCATAGATGGGACCCTAACAGGTACTACCACTCTGGGTCAGAGTGGACCTGACCGTAATGGTGATGATGGGGTAACTCCACATTCCCCAGAGTTCCAGAATTGGAACTTCACCATCAGATGAAGTTTAACATCATACTCAGGACTGTAAAGTTTAAGTGATGATGACATATCTATTGTTGATGCCTTTTTTTTTTTTAGCAATGGGATAAAAGCACTGCAACACCGATGGCCTAGTATTTGCCATCATATGCAGTATTTGCATTTATTTTTGTTGATGAATTTTTTGACCAATTAGATCCAAGCACTGCAACACTGATGGAAGAAGTGCATGGACTGCAAGGGAGATTATGTTAAAAAATAAACCTCATTTGATCAAATTCCATGAGAGCATCTTGGTCAGCCTATGAACTTTTCAGCAGACCTTCGTACATGTTTTTTTTCTGACTGACAACACAAGTGAAGAAGTGTCTAAACTTCCATTATTTAATGTTTAGAAAGTAAAGGCTAAACAACCTTTCACATTCCACATGCCAATATTTCTACAATTATAAATCTTGGATTCTCATTAATTCTTGGAAGAATTTTTTTAAACATATTCAGCATTTTTTTTTATTTTTTTTTAAATAGAATTCATTCAGTTAAAAGAAGAAAAAAAAATCACGATTTGGATTACTTCCCTTAATGAGACTTTGGAGTCTATTTTTAGATTTCTGCCAAAATTTTAATGCTCAAGTTAAATTACTTGCAACAGAGAGCATTCTTTACATTTCCAACATTCGGTGATAATTCTGTTATTTTTTTTTTTCTTCGTTTTTTAAAGCTGTTTACAATGATAAATAAAGACAAAAATTGTGTGCGTGTGTGTGTGTGTGTGCGTAAGATGTTTTCATTTTAAAATAACCCCAGGGTAATGATCAGCAAAAATGAATTATGCAAGATATAATTTGAGCTACTTATCAAATTACATTTCAATAAAAAATTTTAATAAGCACAACAATCTTGGATGGTAAAAAGGTTTTTGTAAATGTTATTTTCTTGATGAATATAAAACAAGGAATTATGAGCATAATGGTTTGTTAGAATCTGTGAAACATGACTGGATTTCGAACTCGCTTACGTTGATGTCATAGTCCAGTACTTTAATGGTCGGAATTTAGTCACTTAAAGTTCAAAACTACCTAAAGGCTGTTGAGAATTTTGATATATAAGGTGTGTGATGGATCCCCACTCCTACTTATAGACTAGAATAGATTATGTGACCTATTCCTTGGCCAATCACTGGCAGTACTCTGAGGCTGATACAATACTTAACCACCCTACTGGTCATAATTACTACAGCATTCATTGACGACGGACATAGGATTAAATCACTGGACCTTTACCAATACACAGGATAGGACTTATACACTTACCAAAGGATCACCAAAGGATTCCATAACATAGGATTTTCTTTAAGCGCTATTTTAACTGGCCAAGGATGGCATTTAAAAACTTTACAATGAGAGTGATGTCTCTTGCTTCTTTTATTGTGAAAGAAACCGGAAGTGAATGGTCTGCCATTATCGAATCGCCATAATTATACTATTTTATTGCCAAATTGTTCAAATCACTAGGACTGCATGTTTTAACACGAAAATATCATAGAATGTGTTTTTAGTAACAATTAAGTTCATTTCAAATAATGCACAAGAACAATTTTATGGTAAGAATTTAGTCACAAATTACCAAAAAATGTTTTGTGGCTCAAATTGCATAAAATTTGGAATGATGGGTCGGTTGGTTGGATTTAACGGCATTTCAACTCTAGTTGGGTTATTTTATACTGAAGACATTTTGTTTTATTTATTCTTGATGGGTACTCAATATCTTTTAAAATATATTTTTAAACTAATTTTTTTCTATTTAACCCATAGATGGGACACTAATAGGTACTACCACTCCAGGTCAGAGTGCGGAATGATGGGGAGAGGGGATGCTGGACATATATTATTGTAGTGAGAGAGGAGACATACCTCATGCAACACGGTGTGACAGAGAGAGTGGCGGGTGTGAAGAATTGCCGTATTCTCGAAGGAAGCAGGCTAGGCTTTGCCTGGCGTGTAGGACTGACCTAGAGTCGAACCCGCTTCTTTCAGAATGTGAGCGCTGTGGACGAGCAGTGAAATAGGAAATAGTAGAGTGGCCCGGATGTAGGTGGTTGGTGTCGTAAGGATCGACACGTACTTGCAGTGCTAACGAGTGCTGCACAGACAATTATGAGTGAGGAGCCCGGATGTGGTGAGATTGAGGTATATTTAAAGGACTTACCCTCGCAGACGAGAGGGTGAACAACTGCAGTAGTGTTTTGTTGTCGAGATGAGCGGGACAAAGAATTAATTTTGGATATTGGATTTTGGAGTGTGATACAGTTGGGAGTGTTTAGACTGTCGATTGGAACCTTGTGTCAGACTTGACTGTGACACCCCTCCCACTTCACTGATTAGAATTATCATAAGCAAAAACACTTGATATTTTCACAAATATAACAGTTTCAAACTCTTTATTGAAAACATTTGAAAATCCATAGACTCACCTGATAGATATCTAGAGAAATATGATTATCAATACTTAAAAGCCATGCAGATTAAAAATATGAAAATGACCTCCCCCACCCCCCCAAGATGATGTAGAATGAGAGATTTACCTTTTTGTTGGCATCATCATAAGTCAGGGCCATAGAATCAGGGTAGGTAGCATCATTCTTCGGACATATTTGACTGGAAAAAGAAAATAAGAAAAATAAAAGATCATCTTGTCAACATAAGATTTGCAAAGATCATTTAGGATTACTAATGTTACATGTATGAATAAGTCATACCTAATTTTGAAAATTAATTAGTTAATAAGTAAGTCGGCCTAAAGTCGGTATCAGCCAGTCAGCGAGGGAGTATATCCCCTTTTCAATAGCGCTAGACCAAGGAGATTGTTTTTAGCATCTGAGGTGGAGCGCCACACCTACCATCAGCTCCTTACTTTACCGCACAGATCCTTGTGCTACTCATCTGCGGGGTTGTCGAGGATCGGTATCGAACTAGGAAACTTGTGGTTTCTAGCCGATCGCGCTACCGACTGAGCTAACCCGGCCTTAGGCGGGCATATATGTTCAAATGTAAGGCTAAACAAATTGAATTAGCCTTACATTTGAACATATATGCCTGCCTAAATTCATTAATTATTAACTAATTAATTTTCAAAATTAGGTATGACTTCAATTAAGCACATATCCTCCAATGTATGAATAAGTAAAATTTTCTTGTATAATTTTGATTTTTCAAGCTGCTGTCCTGAAAAATACTCCCAATTTGTGTGTGGCCCTAATTCTTTCTTTCTTTCATTCATTTGGAAGTCCATCACAGACGACGATGACGTCACTCCGTATCTTCAGTTGTGTACCCTCTGGTGGCTTGTTAGTCCAATTCTGGACTTGCAGATGTGGTCACACACATTGCAGGGGAAATTCCCATCTACATTTGGTTGTTCATGATGACGAAGACGTTGCCGCTCTGTAGTCCAAATATAGCCCTAATTATAGTGTATTTATATCTATCTATACATATATAAAGAGCAATTTGTGTGTATGTGTATGTCCGGAGGAAACTTCGAAAATAAAACAATTCATGACAAAGTAAATATATATATATATATATATATATATATATATATATACATTAAATTTCTACCTTATTGATGACAAATTCTTAACTGTCACTCACCTGATATTGACGGCTGCTGATATATCAACCCCTAGGGGATGCGGTCGGGGCAAGGAAGCAACAAAATGTAAATTCTGGGCATCGAAGACACGAATGACGCCATTAGCACAACCAATAAAAACATGTTCTTCCCCTACAGCCATTCCTGTAGCATTCTTCGCCTGAAAAAAGGGGGGAAAAAAAGATAACATTAAATTTTAAAACTGTTGTAATATCTCTTAGTATAAGATGTGCACAAAATTGACACACCTATTTATGAACTTTCCCAACATTTCTGGCATAAATTGGCCAATCAGAGATGAACACAGAAAGCATTTAAGATCGTTGGTAACTGTCTTCCAATCGATTGCTAACTAAACCTTCTGCCAGTGAGTCCTATCTTTCGGATTTCAAGAAAACACTACAGATTGGGACTGATATATATCACAGTGGAAACCTACTGACTGGGGCTAACCAACTGAAACCCTTCGATGGCCGCAAGAATTCTAACAGAAACATTGTTTTGTTTTTTTTTTACGATAAAACTTATAATTTACAAGGTGTCATTTATATCCACTTGTCTTGCATCTTCTAATGCAAGGACAGCAAAGGCTATGGACGCCATTTATTTTTTTTTAGCTTACTTATTGGATCA
>CM042168.1:77283412-77293412 GCA_023376005.1 Doryteuthis pealeii
AGAAAATGTGTTCTTTAATTTATCATAATTCTAATGATAAATAAATAGGCAGATTTTTTTTTAAATTAAGGGCGGACCTGAACTTTTGGAACACCCCTCTAAAATTTTTGTTTTTAATTTTTTTTCTTCTTTCAATGGATTATTATCGATTGCACACCAATCTATCAGACTGTAAAAAAAAATTCAAAAAAGTTATTTATTTTTCGAGTTTTCAGGGGTGCTCAGTTTCCCGTATAAGTTTATCGTAAATTGAACCCCCTTATCGGAACCGCTAAAAAGAAAATTTTATTTAAATATTTATTTTTCCTTCAATGGATTATTATCGATTACACACCAATCAATCAGATTTTTAAAAATTCTTGAAAGTTCTTTATTTTTTGAGTTTTCAGGGGTGCTCATTTCCCCGTATAAGTTTATAGTAAATCGAACCCCATATCGGAACTGCTCGAAAGGAAACTGGCGCAAATGTGTCAAAGTTAGGGTGGCCCAGAAAAAACAGAAACCCAAATTATTTATTTATTTTCCCATTAAACTTACCTTAAACACCAACCCCAACACCAACCCCTAACCTAACCCTAACCCAAATCCTAACCCCTACTTGAATTTAACAGTTTTATTACAAAATTTGTGGGTTCTGTTTTTTCTGTGTTACCTTAATTTTGATACCTTAGTGCAAATTCAGCCAACTGTTAAGATAGAGCGGTTTCGATATGGGGGTTCGATTTACTATAAACTTATACGGGGAAATGAGCACCCCTGAAAACTCGAAAAATAAATAACTTTTTTTTAGTTTTTTTTTTTACAATCGGATAGATTGGTTTGCAATCGATAATAATCCGTTGAAAAAAAAAATAATTAAAACGAAAATTTTAGAGGGCGTGGGGTTCCAAAAAGTTCAGGTCCGCCAAATTAAGTCACCACTTTTTCTCTTTTTTTTTTTTTTTTTTTTAGTCGGTCATGGACCGGGTACTTTAGCTAGTATATATATATAATATATATATATATATATATATTATATATATGTGTGTGTGTGTGTGTGTGTGTTGTGTTTACTTTGTGTGTATGTATATATATTATATATACATATTATACTTTGTATGTGTGTATATGTATAATATATCCATGTTATGCTTTGTGTGTGTGTGTGTGTGTGTATATATATATATATATATATATATTTATATCTTGTGTTATCTGTGGTATATATATATATATATTGTTATACTTTGTTGTATGTGTATATATATATATTATATATAATGTTATCTTTGTATTATATATATTATACTTTGTGTGTATGAATGTATGTATGTATATATATCATATATACATGATATACATTGTGTGTATGTATGTATATATATATATATATATCATATATACATGTTATACTTTGTGTGTATGTATGTATATATATATATATATACGTGTTATACTTTGGTGTATGTATAATATATATATATATATATCGTATATACATGTTATACTTTGTGTGTATGTATAAATATATATATATATCATAATTTACATGTTATACTTTGTGTGTGTGTTATATATATAATTATAGATAATATGGGTGCTATATCTATAAGGTAGCAGTGCTATCATTTATAGAACTTTTATATCTAAGTTAATGTAGCATGAACATGGATTCAACAACACTGAGAAACTGTCAGTAACCAGACGCTGTTGACTCCATGTCCACACTACCTTACCTTATATATATGGGTAAATAGTAGGGTAGACTGGGTACTTTAACCATGGCTAGGCAACCAACCTAAGAGAAGGAAGACTTGAATACAAATCTGTTAAGAAAATGATTATGTGTCCCATCCCACTCATGCAGGGGGATTGGTGAGTATTTGTGTGTGAGTATATATTTATATTATGTGTCAGGTCGCGTATGGCACTACTGGTACTATGTAACCCAGTATACCTGTCTATAGTCGGGGTATCGGCGACTAAACGCGGTTACCTCACCAAAGCTTATCTGGTGAGGAGGATGGCTAGACATCCAGCAGGATGAAAAACAAAACTGTCAAAGGGCAGATGAAGCCTTTTGCTCAACGGCCATTTAGCAAATAACATAACGCGGGGACGTAGAAATACTTGGATTGGTAAACTCAGTCGCGTAGCAAAACATCCGGAGAGATGCATTGCTCAGCTTGTAAGGCAAGCTGTCTAGGAGAAGGAAACTCGCCAAAATTTAACACTGCGGCGGCGGCGCTGCTTGGCAGCCAATGATGTTGGTTGACTTTTCTTTCTTTTTTGGTTCAAGTGTGGCAGTCGCTTAGAGAGTGGTGATTGGTTCGTGCAAAGCCTTTCCTCACTTAAAACAAGCTTCAGGCACAGGTGTTGCTTGATATGCAATACATGTCTTGTCTTTATTAATGTTTTTGAAGGCTCACAATTATAATAGTTTGAACTGTTTGAGGCGTTTTTTTTATTTTTTTTATTATTATTATTATTGTTACTACTTATCAAGCAATGGCAATACTTGACGCGAGTTTGCTGCATCATCATCATCATATATTATGTTTAAAATAAATGAATGATAGAAATACAAGATAAAATTTAAAAGTCTCAATACATTATAAGTAGAAGCAATAATGCTTGTATTTTTAATTTGTTATATAGGCCATATCAATCTGCATGGGTTTATTTAATGTAAGGGCCACGCCTTGTGAGAAGAACACATAAACTTACCAAGGGTATTAGTTCAAGTAAGTTAAATGAATAACAACTGGATGTTCAATTCAGTTCAACAGTGGTTTGTTTTAATGGCATATCAAATCTTTGTGGGGTATTAATGGCCAAAGGCATCTTTGTAGAAAAATAGTAGTGGTAACCTCATAAGCAGGGAGGATAATGGGTTTCATTACCCTTCCCAAGGTATTAATTTGAAAAGTGAATATAATAGCATACAACATGAGCTTGAACTCGCTTATATGATGTCACATTCCAGCACCTTAGCCACTATGCCATGAGGCATCCCCTACTAGTTCATAAGATACAAAAGACAGTTGGTAATTTTTAATAAGACAGTATGACCTGTGGATATACCACCAATATGATTTAATTATACAAATTTAATATGTTTATCCTTAAGAGCTATTGCTATAATTCAATATATAAAAGTATAGATATTTATTTTATTTTTTTTAATTTTTATTTTCGAATCTTTTATTATCTTTTAATTGAAACAGATTAACATTTGTTCGCATGTTCACCCCCTCTCTTCCTCCATGCTTTCTCTACTTTTTTCTATTACAGTTTTTTCTGTGCAGCACTCCTTTTCTTCTCTTCTTTATATAAAAACAAACTGGTGGCATTATTCAGCTGAGGTGACCATGAAATCAAGAATTTGGCAGATAAGCAATACAAGATATCCAGATTTTACATTTTTGAATTTCATCTTGGACGATTTAGATGTCTCATTTTTAACCCAGAGGGTGTTGTGGATGATAACATTCCATGAAATTAAGAGAACAAGTATTAATATATATATATTTACAACCCCTCCACAGTGAGCAGGATGTGACATAAGTCATTTCTTAAGCGGTAGTTTAACAGGTTGAAATTCAGAGTTTTCCTTACTCCTAGACTGGTTATCTAGGCATGGTTAAAGAGGCAAGTCTGCCCAGCTATTTGCCATAGCTGGAGGGAGAATGGAATGCATCTTTCGCCAGGTATTAGTGCTATGTGAGAAATCGCAAACAGCTTCGGTCCAAGGAAGTTGAACCTCAGGTCAACAATTCATTTCCTATGATTCTAACATTAGACCACGCACCTCAAGTATTAATGATAGATATTAATTTTTGTCTTATTTTTTTGGTTTGGTTTGTTTGTTTTGGTTTTACGGCATATCAACCTCAGTGGGTCATTTAATGCCCGATAATAGTTTTTTGAATAAATCAATTCTTAATGGATAATCAGATTTTTTTTATAATAATTTTTCTATTTAACCCATAGCATGGGACCCTAAAGGTCTACATCCGGGTAGAGTGGAGCCAGGGAGCAATGGTGATGAAGGGGTGCTCTATTATTTTCTGGTCTTTCCCGGGTCAGAAGTTTCTAAAGATAAAAAAAAAGAATACACAATAGAACCAATGATCCCACACAACTCCTACATACTTTAACAATGAACCGTAAATCAGGAAAGCAAAAAACAGTGTAATTACACACGCATGAATATATAATATTATGCCATTGTGTTGTGTGTGTGTGTGATATATATATATAATTATATTAGATAGATAGATAGATAGATAGATATATAGAAATATGATAGATAGATAAGAGAGAGAGAGACATGCTCACACACATATATACATAATTGCATACACACAAGACCATATTCTAATGATAAAAAGTATTTTACACAAGAGAATTATTTTTCAACATAATCTCATCCTTGTCAATGCACATTCACTCAACATTTCTTATTTATTCACAATATAGAAATTACAATAAATATTTCAGACAAAAGTGCAGCAGAGTTTATGCTAAGATAAACAAACAGAACACACTATATATATATATATTATATTATTATATATATATAATCCACCCTTCTGGGGCTTCTAAAAAGGTTTGGTTGGGAGGGGGGTTCAGGTAGTACCACCGGCCCAGTGTGCATATATATTATAATAATATATATATATATATATATATATAACACACACACACACACACAGAGTATTACATGGATAATATATAATATATATATATATATATATATAATATATATTGTGTGTGTGTTGTGTGGTAAAATGAAAAATGGAAGTAATCCGACGGTATGTGATAAAAGAAATAAAGGAAAGAAAGTATTGAATGGATATTATATATATAACACGCACACAGTATTATATATATATATATATATATATATATATATATATACAAACACAACAGTATACATGGATGATATATATATATATATATAACATACAAACACACACACAAGTATTACATGGAGGATATATATAAATATTATATATACAACACACACACACACACACCACACACACACACACAGAGTATTACATGGATTATATACTATAATATACACACACACACACACAGAGCATATATGGATACAGGGCTGGCACATACCACCCCGACAACACCACCCCCACCAAGCCTGTTTAAAGACCCCGGAAGGGTGGTTCCATATTTTTTATGAATTATATATGAAATATTGTCAGGCAGTAACCCTAGTACCTGCACTGTTATGGACACACATTTCTATATATAAAAACACTCAGGTATTTATATGATACAATGCATACACAACACTAATATGTACACCAATATTAACGTACATAAATAAATATATACATACACACCAAGATGAGATATATTAGAAATGACCTTTCATTCGTCCTTCACCTCTTTCACGAACAATATATAATATATATATATTATATATATATATATTATATATATATATATATTTCCTAGCCCCTCAATACATACACATATATATCCCAGTACTGCCCTTCTCTACCCCTCCTCAAAATTGATAGATTTAACCCATTGTTTCTTGGGAATTTTTCAGTAATATCCATGATTTTGCATCACCTGAAGATGCTGTATGTTATACGGTTGAAATAAATTATCTTAATGAAGCAAATTTAATCGTATTTATATATATCATAACATACACAAAAAAAAAAGTATTTTATATATATATAATATATTACGCACCAGTTTTATAAGGAGTATATATATATATATATTATATATATATATATATATATATATATACAACACACACACACACACACACAAACAGTATTATATGTACAGAAGGCTGGTGCGTACTACCCTGAAGTCTTAACTAAGCGGCTTATCACATGTGATGTATGAAGCAGAAAAATTAATTTCTGTGAGGATGTAATCAAAAGAAAGAGACCAAGTGATCAAGAAAAAAATATATGCAGTGAGGAATTCTCTTATTTGAATTTGCTCAATGAACATGGCATTCACACCTTTAAACAATAAGAATCTTTGATTCATCGCAAATAACAAAACACAAACAGGTTAACAATACGGACTATCTGACTGACTGATTTTAGGTTATGCCTAATAT
Organism: Doryteuthis pealeii; assembly: GCA_023376005.1. Lineage (NCBI taxonomy): Eukaryota > Metazoa > Mollusca > Cephalopoda > Myopsida > Loliginidae > Doryteuthis > Doryteuthis pealeii. The sequence goes on from CM042168.1 coordinate 77,289,507, forward strand.
TTGCAAACATTTGTACTCATATATATGTATGTAATGTATGTGTGTGTGTTTGTGTGTGTGTATACTTTGTGTATTTGTTATATATATTATATACATATTATACTTTTGTATGTGTGTATAGTGTATACATATATCCATGTTATCTTTGTGTTGTTGTGTATTGTATAACATATATATCCATGTTATGCTTGTGTTGTGTGTGTGTATGTATATAATATATATAATATATTATATATATATTATATATATAGTTATACTTTGTGTATCTGTGTGTTATATATATATATATATGTGTTATACTTTGTGTGTATGTGTGTATATATTATTATATATACATGTTTATACTTGTATGTATATATTATACTTTGTGTGTAGAATGTATGTATGTATATATATCATATATACATGATATTACATTGTGTAGTAATATAATATATATATATATATATCATATAATGTTATACTTTGTGTGTATGTATATTATATATATCATATATACGTGTTATACTTTGTGTGTATGTATAATATTATATATATATATATATATATATTATATCTATATACGTTCTATACTTGTGTGTTATGTATAATATATATTATTATGATATATACATGTATACTTGTTGTGTGTTATAATATATTATAGATAATATATGGTGCTATATCTATAATGTAGCATGCTATCATTGATAGAACTTTTATATCTAAGTTAATGTAGCATGACATGATTCACAACACTGATAACTGTCAGTAACCAGAACACTGTTGACTCCATGTCCACACTTATATATAGGGTAAATAGTAGGGTAGACTGCGGTACTTTAACCATGGCTAGGCAACCAACCTAAGAGAAGGGAGACTTGGACACAAAATTGTTAAGAAAGTGATTATGTGTCCCATCCCACTCAGGCAGGATTGGTGATTGTGAGTAATATATATATATATATCATATAATTATAAATATATAAATAGCCTTACATTTGAACATATATGCCCACTAAATTCAATAATTATTAACTAATTAATTTTCAAAATTAGGTATGACTTCAATTAAGCACATATCTCCAATGTATGAATAAGTAAAATTTTCTTATATAATTTTTTGATTTTTCAGGCTGTTTGCCTGAAAAATACTCCCCAATTTGTGTGTGGCCCTAATTCTTTCTTTCTTTCTTTCATTCATTCGGAAGTCCATCACAGAGGACGATGACATCACTCCATATCTTCAGTTGTGTACCCTCTGGTGGCTTGTTAATCCAATTCGGACTTGCAGATGCGGTCACACACATTGCAGGGGAAATTCCCATCTACATTTGGTTGTTCATGACAATGAAGACGTTGCCGCTCTGCAGTCCAAATATACCCTAATTATAGTGCATTTATATCTATTTTACATATATAAGGGCAGTTGTGTGAATCTGTATGTCCGGAGAAACTTTGAAAATAAACAATTAATGACAAAGTAAATATATATATATACATTAAATTTCTACCTCATTGATGACAAATTCTTAACTGTCACTCACCTGATATTGACGGCTGCTGATATATCAACCCTAGGGATGCGGTCGGGGCAAGGAAGCAACAAATGTAAATTCTGGGATCGAAGACACGAATGACGCCATTAGCACAACAATAAAACATGTTCTTCCCTACAGCCATTCCTGTAGCATTCTTAGCCTGAAAAAAGAAAAAAGATAACATTAAATTTAAAAACTGTTGTAATATCTCTTAGTAAAGATGTGCACAAAATTGACACACCTATTTATGAACTTTCCCAACATAAATTGGCCAATCAGAGATGAACACAGACAGCATTTAAATCGTTGGTAACTGTCTTCCAGTTAATTGCTAACTAAACCTGCCAGCAAGACCTATCTTTTGGATTCAAGAAAACACTACAGATTGGGACTGATATTATCACGGTGGAAACCTACTGACTGGGGCTAACCAACTGAAACCCTCCGATGGCAGCAAGAATTCTAACAGAAACATGGTTTTTTTTTTGGTTTTTTTAACGATAAAACTTGTCATTCATATCCACTTGTCTGGCATCTTCTAATGCAAGGACAGCAAAGGCTATGGACGCCATTTTTTTTTTTAGCTTACTTATTGGATCGTGGAAAATATTAGTAGCATATTAGTTTCCAAAATTCCAAAGTTAGTATGGGTTTTCATTTTACAATGTAAGCAAAATGCTCACTGAAACCTCAATATGTGTCAATGAGGTTGGAAGGATTTTATGGCATGTCAACCTTGTTGAGTGTTTTATGGCGAAGACATTTTGTTATTCATTTCTTGATGGGTAGTCAATTAAAAAAAAAAAAAATCCAAACTCATTTTTTAACATTTTTTTGATTTAACACTATTGGCATCTTTTGTTTCATCTGTGAAACCAACTATTGCAAAAAGATCAAGTACCAGTCTCAATTTTTTTTCAAACTCAATTTTAGGGGGTAAAAAATAAATTAAACAAATTTATTTTTCACTTTACACACACAAGCAATTAAGAACTGATTTTCAAGTTTTTTGTCATTTTTAGAAAGAAAAAAAAAAATGTTTCAAAACACTGAAATTTAAGAATACATTTTTTTAAAATAATATTTTAGATGAGAAAAAAAAAAAGAATCCTAAAAATAAACAATATTTGTACTATATCAATTCACAGCAATTTTTTTAAATTGATAAATCATTTTCCTCTTATTCTCTCTCTTACTCACTCACTCTCTGGTGTTCCTAATTATTATTATTTTTTTTGTCGGTCATGGACTGGGTACTTTTGCTAATGTGTGTGTGTGTGTATATATATATATATTATATATATATATATATATAATATATATATTAGTACTAATACAAGAGAATAAGTTCTCAGCCCAACAAAAAGAGAATGATCTTAAGTCATGAAGCAAATATATTATTTCGTATATTTATCTTGAATTTAAAAATAAATAAAAATAATTCACTTTTTGCGTTAGAACTTTTCAGTCTCTACTTATATTTACAAAAATACCCTTGGAAAGGTATGAATCCTACTCTCCCTCCAGCTATAGATAAATAGTAGGGCAGACTAGCTCTTTAACCTTGGTTAGGCAACTGTGTCTACGAGAAGAGGAAACTCTGAATTCAAACTGTTAAACTCCGCTTAAGAAATTGACCTTGTGTCACATCCTGCTCGTGCGGAGGTGTTGGTAAATATATTTACAAAAATCATAAAGCATCAGAATTTCTTAATTACATTTGACTTTGTTATACAAGACAAAATTGCCAATACTGAAAATAAGATTGCTTTCTTGTAATTCTTATGGAAGTTAAATGAGACAAAAAAGAACAAAACAAAAATTCACTTGCACTCACAAATAAGGTGGGAAAAAAAAAAAAAAGGTTGGGTTTATTATTACAATGCTTCCTTTTTTTTTTGTCGCTCTTTACAGATTCATAGACAAAACAAAAGGCATACATTATTTCTGGGTCTTTCCTCGGGTCAGAAGTTTCTAAAGATAAAAAAAAGAAATACACAATAGAACCAATGATCCCACACAACTCGCTACAGTACTTTAACAATTGAACCGTAAATCAGGAAAGCAGAAAAACAGGTGTAATTTACACACGCATGAATATATAATTTATGCACCATTGTGTGTGTGTGTGTGTGTGTGTATATATATATATAATATATTAGATAGATAGATAGATAGATAGATATATAGAAAGATAGATAGATAGATAGAGAGAGAGAGAGACATGCTCACACACATATATACAATAATTGCATACACACAAGACCATATTCTAATGATGAAAAAAGTATTTTACACAAGAGAATTATTTTTCAACATAATCTCATCCTTGTCAATGCACATCACTCAACATTTCTTTATTATTCACAATGATAGAATATACAAT
>CM042168.1:77295912-77325912 GCA_023376005.1 Doryteuthis pealeii
TTCAAAATAATATGATAGAATAAAAAGTAAAATTTAAAAAGTGCTCAAATACATTATAAGTAGAGCAATATGCTCGTTTTTATTTGTTTAATGGCATATCAATCTTCATGGGTTATTTAATGCTAAGGCCACCCTTGTAGAAGAACAGCATACCTTAACCAAGGTATTAGTTCAAAAGTTAATGAAATAACACGACTGGAGTTCAATTCAGTTCAACAGTGGTTTGTTTAATGGCATATCAATCTTTGTGAGGTATTTAATGCCAAACCATCTTTGTAGAAAATAGTAGTGGTACCTATAAGCAGGGAGGATAAGGGGTTTCATACCCTTCCCAAGGGTATTAATTTGAAAGTGAATATAATAGCACAACATGAGCTTGAACTCGCTTACTATGATGTCACAGTTCCAGCACCTTAGCCACTATGTCATGAGGCCTCCCCTCTAGTCATAAGATACCAAAGACAGTTGGTAAATTTTAATAACTAGTATGACCTGTGGATATACCACAATATGATTTAATTATTACAACATTTAATATGTTTACTTAAGAGCTATTGCATAATAATTCAATATATAAAAGAATAATAATTTTTATTTTATTTTTTTAAATTTTTTATTTTCATCTTTTCATTATCTTTGATTGAAACAGATTAACATTATCGCTTCTGCATGTTCACCCCCTCTCTATTTTTCTTATTACATTTTTTTCAGCACATCCTTTTTCTTCTCTTTCTTTATAATAAAACAAACTGGTGCATTATCAGCTGAGGTGACAACACTCAAGAAATTTGGCAGATAAGCAATACCAGATAATCCAGATTTACATTTTTGAATTTCATCTTGGACGATTTAGATGGTCTCATTTTTAACCAGAGGGTGTTGTGAGATGATAACATCCATGAAATTAAGAGACAAGTATTAATATATATATATTTACCAACCCCTCCACATGAGCAGGATGTGACATAAGGTCAATTTCTTAAGCGGAGTTTAACAGGTTGAAATTCAGAGTTTTCCTTCTCCTAGACTGGTTATCTAGCCATGGTTAAAAGAGCCAAGTCTGCCCAGCTATTTGCCCACAGCTAGAGGGAGAATTGGATGCATACCTTTCCCAAGGGTATTAGTGCCATGTGAAATGCAAACAGCTTCGTCCAGGAATTGAACTCAGGTCAACGAGTCCATTTCCTATGATTCTAACCATTAGACCACACCTCCAAGTATTAATATAGATATTAATTTTTGTCTTATTTGTTTGGTTTGGTTTGTTTTGTTTTACGCATATCAACCTCAGTGGGTCATTTAATGCCGATAAAGTTTTGAAATAAATCAATTCTTAATGGATAATACAATTTTTTTATAAATACATTTTCTATTTAACCCATAGATGGGACCTAACAGGTACTACCACTCCGGGTCAGAGGGACCAGGGAGCAATGGTGATGAAGGGGTGCTCCACATTCTCCAAAACTGGAACCTCACCATCAGATAGAGTTTAACGTCATTCCCAGGACATGTAGACCCGCAGCCACCACCTTCTAGCACCCATGATAAAAAGGGGTTGGGGCTTGCCATAAGGGCAATAGGGTTGGGAAAATCATATAGTGCTAGGGCTTGACGTGACCAGCCGATTGATCGGAGGGGGCCTCTCCGACCACCCGTCTAGCCCAAGAGGGCCAAAGTGGAGTATTGCATGTCATGAACTGCTCATCCACCTGGGCTCCATCCTTAAGCATCATGGGTCGCCACCACGGCCAACAGGTGGCCCCATTGGGGGAGTCTTACCCCTCTGCAGAGGTGCAGTTGGTGCATTCTAACGCCGCAGCCGACAGGGCGGTTGTTTTATTTGTGCTGACTCATTAAGTTTATCCATTGATGATTCCAAAATAAAAATATTTAAAAAAAAAAAAAAAACGTCAATTTGATGGCAATAGATTAAACCTGAACAAATCGGCCATATTGTGCTTCAACCTGTAATTATCCGGGGACAACTTTTTGTTTCTCCCCTCACCCACCCTACATAATAATAGGTATAAAATTTATTCATTAATGCCTTAGAGCAAACAAAGAAATAGTCTATCTAGTAGTCATAAGAACTGCATTGTTACCATGAAAATAAGTACAGTGAACCAAAACATACAATAAATTAGACTATTACTAAGGGGAAAAAACACACACAAGCAAAAACATTGTTGAATAAATGATAGATCTTTTTATTAAAATGGAATGTCAACCTAAATTTAGCCTGTCTAGGGCCAGATTAGCTCAGTCGGTAGAGTGTTCGGCAAGGAATCACATGGTTCTTGGTTCGATTCCGGTCCTCGCCACTCAGCGTATGAGTAGCACAGGGATCTGTGCGGTAAAGTAAGGAGCTGATGGTAGGTGTGGCGCCCCACCTCAGACGCTAAAATAATTCCTTGGTCTAGCGCAAGTGAAAAGGGGTTAGACTCCCTCGCTGACTGGCTGATACCGACTTTAGGCCGCCCCGACGACTTTACTTTTTACTTACTTACATGAAATGAGAGGAAATACGTAAAAAAAGGTCCAAACGTGAGGAGACTGCATCTGTATAGATTTGGGATTATCTAATTTAGATAGAGAACCAACAATGCTTGGTGATATTGTGTGGTACTGCTGGAGAGATTTTTTTTTTGGGGGGGGGGGTCTGTTTTTTTATATTTTAAAAATTTCTTTTAGAATATTAATTTTTTTTTTTTAATTTTGATGCTCCTTATTTCTTAAGGGCTATTTACAAAAAGAAAGAAAGGAAATCGAAATTTTAAAAAATTAATATTCTAAAGAAATTTTTTAAATATCAAAAAACAGAAAATTATCAAATTATCTGACTGATATTCATTATAATCACTATTTTCATCACTTATTATTATTGTTACCATTATTTTTAATATCATCATCACTACCATCATAACTATAACATCATCATCATCATTTCTACTATCATCACTATTATCATTATCATCACATATTCACTCATCATCACTATCATCATTATCATCAGTTCCAGTAGTTTACTGAATACTAAAAATATTTTTTAAAACAATAAACAAAAAAAAACCAGTAAAGTACATAATGATCTCTCTTGAGATCTGAGGAAATTATGGATCATGAGGGTTAGAGTCGTGTAGACGAAAATAAGTTAAGTTGGAATCTTGTCAAGAAAATCTGAACCAAGATTGTGGAATATTGAAATAACCCAATCCACAACAGCAATGAAGGTCACCAGGAACAGAGAGAGAGTGAGCGCGCGAGAGAGAGTGAGCGCGAGAGAGATAGGCGAAAGAGAGAAAAAGAGAGAAAAAAAGAGAAAAAGAAAGAGAGAAAAAAGAGAAAAAGAAAGAGAGAAAGAAAGAAAGAAGAAAAGAGAAAGAGAAAGAAAGAGAGAAAGAAAGAGAGAAAGAAAGAGAAAAGGAAAAGAAGAGAAAGAGAAAAGAGAAAGAGAAAGAGAAAGAAAGAAAGAGGAGAGAGATGAGGGAGAGATAATAAAGATCTGAAGAAACTTGCAATCTCTATAGACCCACTGACAAACAGACACCTGATGGGAACAGCCAAATTCAAATTATTATCAACATTATATCACTAAAATAACAAGGGTTTTCAGTTTCTCCCACCTAAGGATTTCAGATAAAAAACATTTTTGAGTTTGTTTTCTAGAGCTGGGACCCAAATAGAAAAGTAGTTGGCAAACTTTTACCTGGAATTACATACAAAACAAAATCACAGTACACTTAATGGACTGACAATATATCTATCTATACTAGGGACTGGCAAAAAAATCAACTTCTACGAGTTTTAAAAGCGAATTAAAATTAATTAAATCTATTATTTAAGGTCAAACTTTGTCTAAATCGATAAGTAGTAACATAATGACCATCATTAAAAAAAGAAAATATCATTACATATGCAGTTTATTTTTAAAAAGATTTAAAACCATTTGTTTCGGTCAATTTCGACGCGATCCGCCATTTTGTCTCTTTTTCAAGGGTTTTACGTGTTTGTTTACAATTTTAATATAACATTCGCGATTGCAAAAAAATTTACCAAAAATCAGGTAATTATCTGATTTTAATGAAATTTTCAGTATTGATTTATCAATTAATGAATTTTATAATGCATCAGTTATTTTATTTCAAAACTTTAATTTAGTATTTTTGCTATGAAAAATTAATATATAAAATTCATTTAAAATAAAAATATTCGGATTTTAAGTTTAAAATGTTATATATTTACATTCTAGAAATAAATATCTAGTTCAATGCAAACCTTATTTTAGATACATAAAGAAATAAGTTTTGAAGAAAATGTACCCCCCTCCTCTTTTAAGCAGAAAAAATATCGATGTATAATTTTTCTTTTATAAAGATAATAGCCAATTAAATAATTATCGAAATGAGTAAAAAAGAAATCTCCAAAAAATGAATTATTTATTATTTTTTTACATTTTATTTTTCGATTTTCGGTACTTATTTTCTCATAGAACAGCAACCGTAAAAAAAATTTTTTGTTCCTATTCATAACTTCGGTCTTTTATCTCTTTATTTATACTGTAATTAGTACAATATAAGACCAACTCAAAAACAATTTTACACCCCCAGCATAAGGGGGGGTCAAAATTAAGTGACCTGAAAAAAATGAGAAAGTTTTGAAATAAAATAAATAATGCATTATAAAGATCATTCTTTATAAATAAACACTGAAAATTTCATTAAAATCTGATAATTGCCTGATTTTGGTAAATTATTGGGGGGGTAAAGTCATTTTGTCAAAAATGCATTTTAGGCTCAGTTTGCCAGTCCTAATCTATACATATATAAAGGGCAGATGTGTGTATGTATGTCTGGAGGAAACTATTAAAATAAAACAATGACAAAGTAAATATATTCACTATCACCACAACTTGCTTTTTGTGCAAAAATGGTGAAGATTTTATTCGTATCTGGGAAGATATTTAAGAATTAGGATTTTAATAGCAAGAGAAGGGAAATTCAATTATATAATACCAAAACAATCGATGGATCTGTGAGACTGACTTTTTATTACCCACTCCCTCTACCCAGGCAATGCCAGGTAGCTGCTTATAGTATATATATATATAGAAAGTAAAAATAAAGTAAAATTTGTGGAGTGGCCTATTGTCAGTATTAGATAGGAAATTGTTTCGCTGAGATGGAGCACCACACCTGTTTTGTGGAGGGGTTGATCTCCACACAAACAGGATGTGACATAAGGTCAATTTCTTAAGTGTAGTTTAACAGGTTTGACTTCAGAGTTTTCCCTCTCCTAGACTGGTAGCCAAATCAAGGTTAAAGCGCCCAGCCGGCCCTACTTATTACCCATAGCTGAGGGAGAATAGTTGGATTCATACTTTTCCCAAGGGTATTAGCACTATGTGAAATGCAAACAGACTTGTTTTGTATTCGAAATTGTCTCATGTCCATTTCCTACAATGCAGTCGTTGTATTGTAAAGCCCCACCAACAGGGCTGCAGGGTGATTTGGTTGGTCCATTAGGAAAAGATTAAAACAATGTCATGACAGCAAAATAAAATATCTTTTATAAATGAATAAACAAACGAATGGAAATAAAAGAAGGATTGGTGAATTACTTACCCTCAATTCAACCCATTTGTCAAGCAAACGTTTCTGGTTGAATTCACACAGCAGACCCGACTGGGTGATCGTGTAGGTGTTTTCAGACATGGCACCCTTACCACAGGCCACATCACTGAAAAAATTGTTCTTCTGTTCCCCAAGAATTCCAGAGCGTCCCATTAGTGGCACCGTTTCGTTTATCTAGAAAACAGACAAAGACAGAAATATATAAATACACTTCCAGAATATCAATCAATAAAAGTTTTTTTTTTTTTTTGTTTTTTTCTTTACAAAAAAGAATGCTTTTATTTCCAAACATTTTTGTCCATTCTGTTTTTTCCTATTACATATATTTCTGAAAATAGTGCTGAAAAAGAGAATTTTTTTTTTTTTTTAAATAAAAAAAAAATAATAAATAAATAAGTCATTTTTGGTTTCAAAAAATATCTATTAAGAAAGTGCTTAGGCTAATTTCATAAAAAAATTATTGGTTGTTTCCTATAACTCCAACATAAAAAAGGGGAACCACTCTGAATTAATTTTATCTGTAATTAATCTACCCATTATTTCCCCATTAAACTAACCCTAAACCCGTCTTCTTTTTTCCTAGTAGATCAATAAATAAATAATTTATCAGTCAATCAGAGTGGTTCCCCTTTTTTGTGTTGAGTTATAGAAAATAACCAAATTATTTGCAAATCAACTTCATTTCCTTCAAAATAAGTCTGGTCAGCAGGGCTTAGAATACTAGTGTATCCTGCAGAAGGTAACATGGTATATGCACAAACCGGAATCTTTCCTAGAAAATGACATGCATAAAATCCTTTGACACTTTGAGATACAGACGGATCACCTAGTCCCAGCTAGGAGACCAGACCTAGAGTAATTAACAAAAGATAATCCCACCTCTAGGCATGAAATAACCCTATACAGGTTTACATGACATTAAAATCAATCAATTCTTCAAAATAGTTATTTTTGAAAGCTACACATCAATGAAGATGTCTTCACTCATAAAAAGTGCAGGAAGTCTTTTACTGACACTGCCTTTAGCTAATTCTTCACAATTGGAAACATTTGAGCCAAGTCTTGATTTTTGGGAAACAAAATATAGCCACAAAGATAAGAGGGAGGGGGCTGGTATCACTAGAATATTCTTTTTGGCTAAAAATTTGCATAATGAATCACATAACTCCGCTCAATATTACTGTACTCCATTTTTTTTTTGAGTAAATCTTAACCAAGCACACTCAGCTGAACATGAAATCTGAACAGCAAAAATGAGCTGAACATTTTCAAATGTATTATTTGGATTATTCAGACTATTGTCCTCATTTTTATTGTTATCTGTACAACATTTCAGCCGATGTGCCCTCCGGCCTTCTTCAGGTTTTTCTTGTCGTACTTGGGAGCCTTCTCAAACTCGGGAACCATCACAGAACTTTGAACCCAACCCTCTATCTCGAGTCCAACAAGAAATACCTGAAGACAGCCAGAGGGCACATCAGCTGAAATGTTTGTACAGATAACAATAAAGATGTGGACAATAGTCTGAATAATCCAAATAGTATAAATTATCAAGCCTCATCTCAAAAATTCAGAGAAATTTTCAAATGTGTCTAAAGTCAACACTGACTTTAACCAATCTTCAATCATAGTTACCAACCTGAAAAATATAAAAAAATCTACTTTCTAGGTAGACCTCAAATTACACAGAGTTTTACCAGATGATTTCGTTATCTCTTGCAGGCTTCTCAAGTTTGTCTACGACTGAAGCACAGATGAGGAAAAAACGAGCAAGAACCACTCAACTTTCTCCAGAAATTACAAACTCATCACCCGATTTGTTTATCTTCTCAACAGCTTAACTTCAAGGGACATTACTGTTACTTTTCTTTTTTTTTTTTTTCTTTTTTTTTTTTGGGGGGTGGGGGTGGGGTGGGTAGGGGGTTACATAATAAATAATGGAAGCAAAGACAATTGTGATATTTTTTAATCATACATTATATTATGGACTCTCTCGTCGATTTTCAACGCATGAGGGTTCACACACACAATGAACACCCACACAGTGATTTGTTTATAGTGGTGAAGGCTTGTGTTGACCATCCACACTTTTTGGCACGGTCGATAGGAAAGAATTGGTGCATCAAGGGTTGCCACAAACCCAATCAACGACCGACCTCAGGAATTTTGAATTCAGAGTTATCCCTCTCTTAGACTGGTTACCTACCCAAGGTTGAAGAGCCCAGTCTGCTCTACTATTTAACACATAGCTGGAGGGAGAATATATGGATTCATACCTTTCCCATATATATATATATATATATATATATATATATATATATATATATATCTTTTCAAATTTTGCCGGCATTAAATGACCCCCATGGTTGATATGCCGTAAAACAAACAAAACTAATAATAGAGCAAAAACTTGGCTTACCACTGACTTACCAAGAGAGTAAGTTGTACTCAGTGTACACGAATGCAATACACTTCCTAATCATTTGGCAATATTAATGTCTTAAAAAAAAAAAAAAAAAAAGACTTCATTGATTTAATCGGAACTGATCTGTAATTCTCTTTGATGTAGATCGGTACATTTCTTCTTCTACTGAAATAGTAACTTTCTATTTCATTTTCTTTGTAATGCAATATTTATCATTACAAAAACGGGCTTCGTTCTTAGTATTGTCATTTTACCATATAATACCATTTACATCAGATAGTATCACCCTACATGCAATACTGCATGGACTAATAATAATAAAGATGAAATGGTTAATCCTATATATATTTACCAACCCCTCCGCATGAGCAGGATGTGACACAAGGTCAATTTCTTAAGCGGAGTTTAACAGGTTTGAATTCAGAGTTTTCTTTCTCCTAGACCGGTTGCCTAACCAAGGTTAAAGAGCCCAGTCTCTGCCCTACTATTTATCCATAACTGGAGGAAGAGTAGGATTCATACCTTTCCCAAGGGTATTAGCGCTAAATGAAATGCAATTACCACTTCCAGGATTTGAACTTGGGGAGAGAGTCCATTTCCATGACTTAACCATTACACCACACGCTTCTTTTTTTGTGATATAAGGTGTGCTGCAATCCACCATTTAAACCTATAGACTCAGTGACGTCATGTGGTTTAAACTCCAACCAATCAACAGCCTAAATAAGTGGTTAGTTAACTATTTAAATCGCTGATATTGACAGCCTTTCATTTGCAACAAACCAAATCATCAGTTCAATTCTCACTGGGTGTCCCACAATTGTGACCATACATTGTACCAAAAATAAGCTTATCGATAGTCAATAAATTTGGATGCCTCGCAATAAGCAATAACTAACGAGCTAGTCTAAGTTCGTTTTATGGCATGTCAACTCTTGTTGGGTTATTTAATGCTAAGCCAAATTTTCTTTCAAGTAATTATATGGTTTAATGCAAATGGTTTGGTTTTGATTCTTTGCTTAATGACATATCAACCTTGATGGGTTATTTAATGCCAAAGCCATCCTTGTAGAACAACAGTAATAGTACTATTTGTCTGAATTTTTTTTTTTTTTAGATGAGGCTTAATAATTTGTATTATTTGGATTCTTCAGACTGTTGTCCTCATCTTTATTGTTATATAAACAATGTTTCGCTGATGTGCCCTCCAGCCTTCTTCAGGTCTTTCTTTTAGAAGGTTCCCGAGTTCGAGAACGAACACACTAAGAAGGCCGGAGGGTACATCGGCCAAAACGTGTATATAATAATAAAGATAAGGACAAGTCTGAAAAATCCAAATAATACAAAGTAATGGTTTTATTTAACCTACACCTGGGAGATGGGAGGGTTCATACCTTTCCCAAGGGTATTAGTCTGAAAGTGAACATAATAGAACAACTGGAGTTTGAACTCGCTTACTATGATATTGCATCCAGCACATTAGCCACTACACTACAGGGACTCCCAATAATAACAATAATAATAAGCATGTGCTCTGTTAATAGTTGGCAGTATAACAACTATTTGTGATTTTGTATTTTTTTCACTTCTTAAATCACAGATAATAGTCACTGCATTTCGTTATCCATGTGAAATTCCAAACCCCTAAAAGAAAAGAAAAACGGCCTCCCAAATAGACATTATTCATGGCTCAACAAATAGCATAATCTCAGACACCAGAGAGAAAGAAAAAAATAAGAAAATTATATGTACACAAACACACAGAGGGGTAGAGACACACACACATACATACACACACAGGGGAGTAGAGAGACATACATGCACAGGCAGAGGGATGACACACGCATATAGAGTAGACACGCACACACAGGTAAACACACACATACACAGGGGTAGACATGCACACACACAGGGGGGCACACACGCACATACACAGGGGTACACACACACAGGGGTAGACATGCACACATATACAGGGGTAGACATGCACACACACACACACACATGGGGCACACACAGGGGGCACACACGCACACACACAGGGGTAGGGGCACACACTCACGCACACACACACAGGAGTAGACACGCACATATATACACACACGGGGGGGTAAACACGCACATACAGTACCTACCTGTGTGTGTGTGTATGTCATTTGATTAAGGCATCATTCTAATATTCTCAAGTATATTACAGATTTACAAAATATTTCTTTTCTTACACAATATATTCTTGTTATACCTAGTATACAAGTTGTTATATATTCACCAGTCAGTGCTCAAGTCTTGGTACAAACAAGGATGGTTTTTGGGGCGGGGGGGGGGGCGCCTCCCTATCCCAAAGACTGGTACTCTACAATAAGCCTTATTCAAGTAGCCTCTTACCAGACTTAACTGACTGTACTAGCAGGAAAAATGTCCGAATTCTCCCAAGTGAGCTAAACTACATACACACATATGCATTCATCAATACATATACACACACACACACATTATATATATATATATATATATATATATATATATATATATTATATATATTATATACACACACACACACACACACCTTCAGAAAATTATAAGACATGAGCAACAATGAAACAAAAAAATATTTTTAAGTCTCTGTAAAAAAAATATTAAAAAAATAATACATTTATATGAATTATTTTTTCTGTGGTTGGTTCTTTAAATATTCTTGATGAAAAAAAAAAAAGTAAAGAGAAAGAAAAATCTGGGATAGCAATGAAATAAATTAGTTTGAAGTTTTGGCATCCGGATTTCCCAAGAGTCGTGAGCAGTTCCGACAGATGAATATTTTGCTTCCACATACCAAGAATTTAAGGAAACAAAGATTGAATGTTGGAATTCTTCCCAAAGTACAGATTCTACCCCAACCTCCCCCATTTTTGCAGATATTTTACTAATTCTTCCCCCCCCCAAATCTGCCACATAAGTTGAAGGTAAATTCAAATACTGCATATGATGGCAAATATGAGGGCCAACTGAAGAGTTCATAGGTCAATCAAGATACTCTCATGGAACGTGACTAAAAGAGGTTGACATTTCAGTATGGTGCAGTCCATGCACTTCTTCCATCAGTGTTGCAGTGCTTGGATCTCATTGATCAAAAGAGTCATCAACAGCATATGATGTTCACTTGTGAACCTTTTTAGCCCACCCTTGTAAGAAATTTTCTATTGTATTGATATTTCTAAGAATAAATACATTCCTAAATTTTCAAATTCATATTTTAACCAAGAAATTTAAAAAGCACTTAATTTTCCCTTGTAACAAAAATAAAATGTTATTTCCTGAACAAAATCTACCGATCCAAACCAGAGTTATTTAACTCTTAACTTCCCAGAAGCAATTCTCGGCCCAAACCCCTCTGTTCCATAAGGATTTGGTAAAAAAACAGCTAAAAATGGGTCTGTACATTCAAAAGCTCATAGTATCGTTATTTGTGAATAGATTGTTGTAAAAATAGGCAGATTTGCAGAAAACAATTTCTTCCTCGATGTTATGAAGTTGTTTGCACTGAAAATGATTTTGCTCGTGGAAAGATCAGGTACAGTGGCCTTTTTGCACAAATTTCTCTTTGCTAAAATATTATTTTTTTTTTTTTTTTTTTCAAAACCTCCCTAATCGATAAAAAGATGGTAATCTGAACATTAGTTACATAAATCCTTTCCGACGCTATAAGCCATTTTTTATTGCAACATTTTAAAATTACAAACAAAAGAAAAAAAAAAAAAAAACTTCTAAATTTAAATGTTCACATGTTTGAATATACAAAAAAAATATTTGAAAAATAAGTTTTTTTACTAAGAAAAATAGTTTTGATTTGGTTCAATGTTGGAAGAGGAGATGAAACCATTCATTGCTCACTTGTGAATAAAACAAATTTTTATTTAATTTAATTATTATCCTTTATTTAGCAATGGTTATTTTGAATCAATACAACTGCATATTTAACACAAAATATCATAAAATGTCGTTTAAATAATTCAGATTGTTTTTATTTTTCTGGGAAAAAAAGACTGATAAGATTTCAACATTTTCTGTGACCTTTTTTTTACCCTTAAAAATTTGCAAGGTTTCCATTTACTTTTGATCATACATTAAACCTTTACTATCAATAAAAACAATTATAACAAATTAAAATATATGTATGTGTGTGTGTGTGTGTGTGTAGAAAATATTTTCAAAAAATATAACAAACACAGGATGTTACGATCAGAGGAAACAATGAAATACGTCATATCTTTGTTAGCATTTCGTCTCGGCCTATTCACGTTCTGCATGCGTCATCCTATGATCTTCATTTTCCATTTTTCCACATGCAATGATCACGACATCAGCTTTCGTAAACAAACGGTTAATAACATTATATTCACACATTCATTATACACTTAACATTTTTCACCCTCACATAAATTTCTATAACAGTGTCCTGATGATGGTTTAATACCGATATACTTAAGTATAGACATAAAATTGTTTCCTCTGATCGTAACATCCTATGTTTGTTATATTTTTTGAAAATATTTTCTTCACATATTGTCGGATTAATTTCCTCATCGTATTTCCATATATAATTGAATAAACCAGCAAACAAAAAAAAAAACAATAAATCCTAACTGAATAAACCTTGCACCACAAAGAACAAACAGCAACTACAACAAATAATCCCCCAAAGATGGCAATGGATATGATTGAAAGCGCTTGGAAACAAAATTTACGGCAGCTTCCCTATTACCATTTGGATCCAAACCCAAGTTATTTAGGCTCCAAGTCGAAAGATCAAGTACAGTGGCCTTTTTGCACAAATTTCTCTTTGCTAAAAATATTAGAAATTATTTATTTTTTTTTTTTTTTTTTTTAAACCTCCCTAGTCGATAAAGAAGATACTTCCAAATCTTCAGACATTCTTTTTATTCTTCTTTTTATTCTGCTTATCACTTGCAACACAAGGAAAAAGACTGATAACATTTCAGCACTTCCTGTGCCTTTTTTCTTTTACCCTTAAAAATTTGCAAGGTTTCCTTTGACATTTGATCATACCCATTTGTCATCCACAACTCATTCCCTACCCCCAGCCCCACCCGCAAATGCCTAGAACAACAATTTGAAAATCATCCCCCATCACAAAAGAAAATACTAGTGCAGTCAAAGATAACAGCAACATTTAAGTAGTTTTACAATTGCATTGTACTTGTAAAATATCAAAAAACTTCACTTTTTCTCTGTATTTTCTTATTGATAGTCAGTGCTACTTGAATATTGAAATAAAGATAAAATTATGATAATTGATCCTATACATTGTACCTTTGCTATCAATAAAACCAATTATAACAAATTAAACTTATATATATATATATATATATATATATAGGTTATAGTAGTGGCTCATTAACGATCGACAAGTTGTTTTGGCAAGTTTCGTGTGTGGCGTCAGCCAGTGGCTTAGAGGTAGAGTCTCTGGCTCTGTGTTCTCGAGTTTGTTTGCTGTCGGGGGAGGGGGGGGATTGAGGTATACACTGCTGACGAGACCTAATTAGGTTGAAACAGCTGTCAAGTGTTCTGAACGTAGCATGCGGTATTCACAGAGTTTGCTTGTCATGATTATTCAAATATATATATATTTAAAATTGAATAAACCAGCAAACACAAAAAAACAAAAAAAAAAAACAATAAATCCTAACTGAATAAAACTTGTACCACAAAAAACAAACAGCAACTACAACAAATAATCCCCCGAAGATGGCAATGGATATGATTGAAAGCGCTTGGAAACAAAATTTAGGGCAGCTTCCCTACTACCATTTGGACCACGATAAATCTACATGAAAACATGAACATAAGCAACTGAAGATCAAGAAAAAAAAATTTCTGTGTATTCAAACAAACCTGTTTAATACATATGTTGTATACCCTTTCTTTCCTTATGTCTATTTTTCTTCTGTTCATCTTTGGTATCTTACGTTCTTCTTCCAGCATCTGGACCTAGTCTTGGGAACTTCGTGTCTGGTCTTCTAGGTCAGTCTTGTTGCCAAGACATTCATCAACCACAAAACCATATTATTTATTTAAACTTTTATTCTTAACTAAACATATTTCTCTAACTAATCACAGCACGTGTGTGCAGTGAGTCTCAGCTAAAGCAGTAATATCTTATCTGCCCGACGTCCAAACTGAAAAACTGAAGACCCAACCAGGTCCCACGTGACTTCACGTATTTCGCGGGCTTTCTGTAATATTCCATGGAAAGTCCCGCCCGTGATATGAAAAGGGGCCATCCCTTCAGAAATACAGGGGATTGACAATAATCTTATGCAACCGCATAGATTATGTAACACATATGTATATATACAAAATACACGTATACAAAGGTGGGCGGAAAAGTTCACATGCTGACATTATATCTGCTGTTAATTACATTTTTTACCAATGGATTCCAAGCACCGCAACACCAATCGAAGAAGTTTGTGGACCACAATGAGGACTATGTTAAAAATAAACCTCATTTGGTCACATTCTATGAGAGTATATTGGTCCACCCATGAACTTTTCAGCCAACCCCCTTCAGGGAAAAAAAATATTATACACCAGCATTTGTGCAGGTCTTCATACCAATATTTCAAAGCTGCTTTTCATAAAGGGTGAGAGAATATGTTTAAACCTTGAAAACAGAAAAGTATTGAGACAGTAAATGAATATAGACAACATAAACCTCAGACAGACAGACAGACATGAATCAGTGACAGTTTATTTATACACAGACAGACAAAATACAACAGTTAAAAACATTCATTATAAAATAGCAAGAGGATGTTCTAAGTTGGCAGGAAATATCTAACATCTTTTCAGTTCAAAATGGAATTAACAGATCTTGTAGTTTTGTCTTTCTTATCTAGTGAAGGATGGTTGGTTTTGTGGCATGCCAACCCCTCTCAGATTATTTAATGTTAAAGCCAGTCTTCTTTTCTTTTTTTTTTTGCAAACAATTATATTGTTTCAATTCATTTATTTCAGATGGACAAATACTTGGACCTTGCCAGAGAACTGAGAAAACTGAAACATGGAGGTAAATGTCATACCAATTATAATAGGTTCCCTTGGAACAGTCCCCAATGGTCTGGAAAAGAGTGTGTGAATTGGAAATTAGAGGAAGAATTAAGACCATCCAAACTACAGCATTGTTAAAATCGGCTAGAATACTCAAAAGAGTCCTAGACACCTGAGGAGACTTACTGTCACCCATCCTCCAGCAAACTACCGGCTAAGATGGGTGTGAAAAACTCTAATGGAAGGAAATAATAATGGACCTTGCCAGAGGACTGAAGAAACTGTGGAAGGTGAAGGTGGTACCAATTGTAGAACGTTACCCAGGGGTTTGGAAAGGAATTGGAGATCAAATGAAGAATAAACATCATCCAGACAACAACAATGGTGAGAATGTCAGCTAGAATACTCAAAAGAATCTTGGAGACCTGAGGAGATTTGCTGGTGTTGGCGTTTTTAATATATAAGGCGTGTGGTAAATGGTCACTTCTACTTATAGACTCGCCGATAAGCACGTGACCAACCTATTGTCCAATCACTGGCATTGCTCTGCTGCTGATATTATTATTTATACTGGCTGATTCTAATTTTAGCTACTTACAACCACTTGGATCTTAATGGACGACGGATCATAGGATTATATCGCTGGACCTTTTTGACACTACGTTGGATTCCAAAACTTAGGACTTATTCACTTACCAAAGGATTCTATAACTTAGGACTTACTTACTTATTTACTTTAAGTTCTTTAAAACTGGCCAAGGATGGCGGCCAGATACTTAACAGCTGGCACTCCAGTAAAAGACCACCACTAAGGCGCCGTACTATTTATCCATAGCCAAGGGTATTAGGGCTATGTGAAATGCAACTAGCCATATCCAGGATTTGAACATGTGACCGTATTCATTTCCTACGATGATAACCATTACTCAACAAGTGCCTCCAAATATATTTAAGTAGTTCAGAAAATCATGCTTGTTAACAACACCGAGAGAACAAGTAATTGATTTAGTTAACATACCAACATTTATGCAAATCCTCAATAGAAGAAAATTATTGGTAGGAACAAACTAAATATATATATATATATATATATATATATATATATATATATATATATATTTTTTTGGAACACTTCAAAATTCTCTGTATTTTGACCGTTTTACCTTCAAATATCAAACATTTTACTCTGAAGAAGACTGTTTTCTTTGTAAACTTAAATATTTTATAATTTTCTATTATTTTATTTCATATTTAAAATAATAATACATAGAATACAATGTGTACATGAGCAAAATTCCTGGCCAAAACACATGTTGATAAGTCATTAAACTAATTTTATCCAATCAACATTTTCTTTCCTTTATTCATCCATTATATATTATATATATAAAGCATACAAGACAAAGAGAAATTAAACGAACAGAAATGAGGTATAAAATGCGAGAGCAAGACTAAAGAAATGCACATCAAAGGAAAAGGACAAAAAGATTCCATATAGAGAAAAATCCCACATCTTGTTTATTATATATATATATATATATATATAGTTCAGAAAATCATGCTTGTTGACAACACCTGAGAGAACAAGTAACTGAATCTTCCATAGAACAGAAATGCTGGTAAGAATACTAAACTTGTAAAAAAAATTATATATATATATATAAAAAGCATACAAGACAAATAGAAATGAAATGGAAAACGAGATATAAAAAGCGAGAACAAGACTAAAGAAAAGCACATCAAAAAGGAAAAGTCCCATAATAGATTCCATATAGTGAAAATACCCTATATATATATATATAATATATATATATATATATATATATATATATATATACACACACACAAATCTTTATATGTACATTTGAGTCTTCAATTTTGGTTGAATCCTATCAAAGTAACACTTAATATCATTCGCTTAATATATATATATATATATATATATATATATATATATATACACACACACACATACGCACAAACAAAAATACGCACACGTACAAGCAAAAAAAACATTCCACATCACGCAAACACGAGAATACAGTTAAAAAAAAACGCACACATTTGACCATTTACACCATTTCTGTCATTTTCAAAGGAACCGTTTCGTTTTACCTGATGAATGCTTTCAGCAAGAAACCGCTGGTTAATACCATTCCGAAATAAATAAATAAAAGCAAAAACTTTTATTTGTTACTTCATTGAACTATATATATATATATATATATATATATATATATATATATATATATATATATATATATATATATGGTTCAGAAAATCATGCTTATTGACAACATCTGAGAGAACAAGTAATTCAATCACCATAGAACACAATTACTGGTAAGAACAGTAAACTTTTAAAAATGAAAAAAAGATGAAAAATATATATATATATATATATATATATATATATATATAAAGCATACAAAGAGAAATGACATAGAAAATGAGCTATAAAACACAAGAGCAAGACTAAAGAAAAGCACACCAAAAAGGAAAAGGCTAAAAACTGGTTCCATATAGCGAATAATCCCCCAGGTTGTACAAAATATTTTAAAAATTGTAAGAGCAGCTTGTAATATTGACCATGCAGTAAAGCAGGTGGATGATTGGAGGTAATTATTCCAAACCTCTCTCTCTCCTCCCACTCTCATATCAAAAGAATCTCAAGTAGTAATAATTACGGCAAAAAGCCTAAGACAAAAGCAAAATAAGCCAAGCAGAAAAGGAAGCAGTCAAGTTAACTGCCTAATCTAATACGATAGTAGAAGTAATAATAATAATACCAATTAGTTACAGACCCCCCACGTTAACTACAGCTAACTTATATCAGTGGTTCATTATTAAACACTTATCAGATATTCATTTTGGGGATTTTGGTTGGTTGGTTGTTTTACGGCATTTCAACCTCGGTGGGTCATTTAATGCCGATAAAGTTTTGAATTAAAGTCATTCTTAATGGATAATCAGTTTTGTTATAAACTCATGTTTTACTATTTAACCCATAGATGGGACCCTAACAGGTACTACCACCGGGTCAGAGTGGACCAGGGAGCAATGGTGATGAAGGGGTGCTCCACATTCCCCAAACCTCCATCCAGAACTGGAACCTCACCATCAGATGGGACCTTCAGCCACCACCTAGCACATATTATAAGAAGGGTTGATCGGAGGGGCTCTCTCCGACCGCCCATCTAAACTAAGTAATGGTCTAAGCTAGGTATACGCAATTTGTTAAAAGTCCATGTTTTTACAATACAAATACCCCCCCCCCGTTTCCCAAAAATAAGGATGCTACTCAGGTAGAAAATAAGTATCAAAAATCAGAAAATCAAATCAAAATAAAAACTAAAAAATAATTTTTAGATATTTTTTCAATTTTTTTTTTCTTTTTTTACTCATTTCGATAATCATTTAATCTTTAATTATTTATCTTATAAAAGAAAAAGTATACATCAATATTTGCTCTGTTTAAAGGGGGGCACTAATTTTCAATAGAGTAAGTGACAAAAAATTATTAGAGATTGATACTAAAGTAGTTATTAAAAAAATATGTTTTAAAATATAATATGACATTTTAAACTTAACATCATGATACTCTTTTCTTAAATGAATTTTATATATTAATTTATCATAGCAGAAATACCTAATTAAATCAAAAAGTTTTAAAATAAAATAAGTCAAATTTCACAACCTTTGACCTTGAAAGATTGCCTAATTTAATCTTCTCAAATCAATTCCTATAACCACCTACAAACCATTCAACTAAAACATCTTAATCTCAAAAACAAACGAACCCCCCCCAAAAAAAAAAAACCCCAGTACTCCAATAAAATCAGTCTTGCTCAGTTGGTAGAATACCAGCTAAGGAATCACAAGATTCCTGGTTCGATAATGGTCCCTGCCAATTCAGCATATGAGTAGGCAAATTTGGTAATCTGATCTGGGCAGTAAAGTCAGGGAGCTGACGGTAAGTATAGCGCTCCACCACAGCACAAACAATCTCCCTGATCTAGCGCTAGCGAAAAGGGGATAGATTCCCTCGCTGTGCAGCTGATACCGACAATAGGCCAATCCACCAACTTTACTCTTACTTATTTAGGTCAGACTTTCTCAAACACGGACAGCAGTTAAGATCTGGGAGATAGGGTGGCACTGATAGTGGATAGGCATTTACCAATGATTGGTTAGTTGGTTAGATTTACAGTATGTCAACCTTTGTTGGGTTATTTTATGCCAAAATGAAGTCAATGGTACTTGATTACTGATAGTCTCTCATATATTGTCGCAGCTTGCTTATCTAATAAGGAACACTACAAGTAGTCCAGTTGTACGTTATCTGGTGGAATAACTACTTCCGCCTTTTTATTATCACAAATTAAAAATGGCCGAAACGGTGCTTCCATTTCTTATCAAAACAATGGCCGAAACGGTGCTTCCATTTCTTATCAAAACAATGGCCGAAACGGTGCTTCCATTTCTTATCAAAACAATGGCCGAAACGGTGCTTCCATTTCTTATCAAAACAATGGCCGAAACGGTGCTTCCATTTCTTATTAACGAATATACCACATCTATATATGATTTTTATTGCCAGTTGAAGGGGATAGGATTTTCCGGAAATATAGCAAATCGCGTGTTTCTCCAATGCTTTATTTTCAATGGCTTTTAATTCAAAGTACAATATTTTTTTACTTTAGTTTAATATATTGGCCATGCAATCTTTCCTGCAGAAAGAGAATTTAACCCTCCCACACAAGACCTCATCTCCCATCCTGAAGAAGGTCATAAAGACCGAAACATTATAGCGTTGACATTATCACCAAGAATAAAGATTCATCCTTTGTAACATCCCTTGTTTGTCTGCATTTCTCCACATACTGTCGGATTGGTATCATTATTTTACTACTAATCAGTGGAAGTAGACAATTATTATTATTATAATCATATTTATTATTATAGTTATTATTATTATTATCATAGTTATTATTATCATCATATTTATTATTATAGTTATTATTATTATTATTATCATAGTTATTATTATCATCATATTTATTATTATAGTTATTATTATTATTATCATAGTTATTATTATCATCATATTTATTATTATAGTTATTATTATTATTATTATCATAGTTATTATATTATCATCATCATATTTATTATTATAGTTATTATTATTATTATTATCATAGTTATTATTCATCATATTTATTATTATAGTTATTATTATTATCATAGTTATTATTATCATCATAGTTATTATTATCATCATATTTATTATTATAGTTATTATTATTATTATTATCATAGTTATTATTATTATCATATTTATTATTATTATATTTATTATTATATTATTATATTATATTATTATTATTATTATTATATTTTATTATTATAGTTATTATTATTATTATTATTATTATTATCATATTTATTATTATTATAGTTATTATTATTATTATTATCATATTTTATTATTATATTATTATTATTATTATTATTATCATATTATTATATTATTATATTATTATTATCATATTTATTATTATTATTATTATTATTATTATTATCATATTTATTATTATAGTTATTATTATTATTATTATTATCATATTTATTATTATTTATTATTATTATTATTATTATATTATATATTTATTATTATAGTTATTATTATTATTATATTATCATATTTATTATTATAGTTATTATTATTATTATTATTATTATTATCATATTTTATTATTATTATTATTATTATTATTATTATTATATATTATTTATTATTATTATTATTATTATTATTATTATTATTATTATTATTTTATTATCATATTTATTATTATAGTTATTATTATTATTATTATTATTATTATCATATTTATTATTATAGTTATTATTATTATTATCATAGTTATTATTATTATATTATATTATTATATTTATTATTTATTATTATAGTTATTATTATTATCATATTTATTATTATTATCATCATCATATTTATTATTTATTATTATTTATCATCATTATTTATTATTATCATCATCATATTTATTATTATAGTTATTATTATTATCATATCATATTTATTATTATAGTTATTATTATTATTATTATTATCATATTTTATTATTATTAATCATCATCATATTTATTATTATTATTATCATCATCATATTTATTATTATAGTTATTATTATTATTATTATCATCATATTTATTATTATAGTTATTATTATTATTACTACTAAGTCGTGCTATTAATATTTTAAACTGTTTAATGATAAAGTAAACATATGAAATAGCTGAGGTGGTTCCCACTAGAGTAGACTCAGTTCTAATTATAATCTTTCATCTATCTATCTATCTATATATATATATATATATATATATATATATATATATATATATATATATATTTACCAACCATTTTGCATGAGCAAAATGTGACATAAGATCAATTTATTAAACAAGGTTCAACAGGCTTTGAATTCAGTTTTCCTTCTTCTAGACTTATTTCCTAACCAAGTCTGTCCTACTATTTTTTCCCCATAGCTGGAGGAAGAATAGTTGGATTCATACCTTTCTCAAAGTTATTAGCTGTATGTGAAAATGGAAATGGCCTTGTCCAGGATTTGAATTCTGGTTGACGAGTCCATTTCCTACAACTCCAACCATTACACCAATCACCTCTAATTTTTTATTATTATTTTTTTTTTTATTTTTTTTTTTTTTTTTTTTATTATAGAGCCCAATCTCATTGATGAAATCCAGTATATCCCCAGGCTTAGAATTTCGAAACAGGTCCCACAGGTCATCTGCATTTCGTAAAAAAGTATTAGCACAAAGTGAAATGGCAAGCCATCAGGGGAAAGGAAAAACAACTGAATTCAAAACCAGCTTTACACCCCTTAGAAAAAATGACCTTATGTCACACATCCTGCTCATGGCAGATGAATTTGGGTAAACGTATACCAAAAAACCGTCATGTATCATGTCAGTGTCGATACCATTACTGTTACAGACACGAACATCTGGGAGTGGCTCCCGGGTGAATTTCTACCCCACCTCCAAATGAAGCACTTAACAGAGTAAATAAGTATATAAAAGGAAAGATAAAGATTTTGCAGATGTGTTCACACTATTTTTGTGCAATTCAATGCATGGCCAGATAATAATAAGGTTGGATTTCTTTACTCTCAGATGATGCAAGCCAGAAGAATGAGGATGTCACTAACCTAACAACAGATACCAAAACCCTTTCTGGTGACCTTGCTGTGATAGCTTTTCTGTGCAATCTTTTCAAAACCCTCTTCTCTCACTCAACACCGGATTCTATGGGCTACGTTAGTTTTATGTATATAGCCAATAAGTTGGTTTATTTTATTTTAAAGACATTTTTTTAACTCTTAACATTCTGTTGAGAATTTTCTAAGTTCAGAGCCCAATTCATATAAGGATTTATCAGAAGATGGCTAAAAATGGCCTTTGCATCTAAATTGGTTGGTTTTTGCTTTACGGCATATCAACCTCGGTGGGTCATTTAATGCCAACAAAGTTGTGAAATAAATTCATTCTTAATGCATAATACAATTTTGTTTATAAACTTATGTTTTTCTATTCAATCCATAGATGGGATCCTGAAAGGTACTACCACTCCGGGTCAGAGTGGACCAGAGAGCAATGGTGATGAAGGGGTGCTCCACATTCCCAAACCTCCAGAACTGGAACCTCACCATCAGATAGAGTTTAACGTCATTCCCAGGACATGTAGACCTTTGCATCTAAAGTTACCTGTTATTTCACTTAAATCAAAGACCCCTAAATATGTTTAATATTACATTTAAACAAAGGGTATTGTTTGGGGCATATTAGGAAAATGAATGTGACTTCTGTCCTGGCGGAATGACGCGGTATAGGATATTAAGAGTTAATTCATTCTTGATAGGTACTTAATTTTTTTTAAACTCATTTTTTCTATTTAACCCACTGCATTCTAGTACTAGATAAAAATGGTTGGGTCTTTTCCATAAGGGTAATTGGTGTTAGGGCTTGATGTGACCAGTTGATTGATCAGAGGGGCCTCTCTGATCGCCCATCTAACCTAAAAAAAGGCCCAAAGTGGAGTTTTGGCATGTCATGGACTGCTCAGCCACCAGGATTCAATCTTTAAGCATCATGGGTTGCCAAGGTTTGGTTGTTTGAATGGTTTTATGGTATATCAACTTCTTTTATTTTTTTTATTATTCTATGCCAAAACACATACATACATATGCACACATATATATAATTCAACCATTATGGTCCCCAATTATATATTTACCCAACCCCTCCGCACGAGTAGGATGTGACACAAGGTCAATTCCTTAAGTGGAGTTTAACAGGTTTGAATTCAGAGTTTTTCCTTCTCCTAGACCAGTTGCAATACCAAGATTAGAGATCCCAGTCTGTCTTACTATTTATCTATAGCTGGATAAGACTAGTTGGATTCATACCTTTCCCAAGGGTATTAGTACTACGTTAAATGAAATATCCCCCTCCAGGATTTGGCTTTGTGCCTATTTCCTTTGACAATAACCGTTACACCACAAGCACCTCATCATGATGAACTTGATAAATCAAAATTAGCCTTTCTATATCAGTTTGACTCCACCAATGAATTATGGGATTGATTCAGATTAGTTAGAATGAAATGAGAAACTTTTCCCTTTTAAGATATGACATATCAGTTACGATTTGAATGACACAAAAAAAAAAAAAAAAATCTTCAATGAATGAATATAATCTAATTTTGATTATATTGATGTTTTTTTTTTGGGGGGGGGGGGTTTGGGGGTTTTTTGAGGGGGGCAATATTCAATTATAACAAATACTGAAAAACTTTCAAGAAGAAACCAAGGAAATAATCTGGGGCCCTCAGAGAGTAAAATACCTTAATTCACCTTCACATACATACATACACACATCATTTTTCCAATCATACGCATCCCATGTCTATTGAATTTTTTGAAATTTTTTTCGATTTTCCTCACATTTGAAACATCTTCACCTGATGAATGCATTGCATGAAACCAATATGGTTGTGAATGTTCCTTTGTCACCAATAAATAGATATGTAAAACCTATATATTTATCTTATTATATTATATACATACATATATATATATATATATATATATTATATACACACACACATACACACGTGCACATTCAAACACACGCACGCACATTCGACGCACACGCACACACACATTCGAATGTATATGTGTGTGCATTCAAATGCACACATACACACACGTGTGCATTCGAACGCACACGCACACATACACACACATAGATACATACATACATACAGACACACATTAAACCTAAATTTTTTACTTGTTTCAACCCGTGCTGTTAAATTCTGAGATCATTTGAATTGGTCAAGATATAAAAGTAAGGAATGATATCAATTTTTCTGAAACACCCTCTTCATCACAAATGATATAAAATATCTTTTGAAAACCCTGCTGTATATGATAAATGCAATGATACAAGGGCAACATGCTTGTACTAGAGTTAATCTTTGACTGACAGATATAATCTAATTTATGAAGATGAAAGTTTACCTGTGCCAAAAATTATCTAATAGGGTAAACATAACCTCAATTACCAGAAACTAGTGGTTAGAAAGAAAAAAAGCAAGTAGAAGTGACAGAGGGTAGAGAGAGAGAGAGAAAAAACATCAACTATAAATAAAATTAGAATAAAAAAAGAATAAATATCTTGTCAAACAACAAGGAATCAAGGGACATACTCAAATACAATTAATTTTAAATACAACAAAAATCTTAAACAAAACAAAAAAAGTGGTTATATACATACAACCCCTGGCAAAATATATGCACTCACCACTCTTAGAATACGTTTCTTCCATAATTTTTGTCCATGAAAAAATATACACAGCAAAAATCTGAGACAAACTATTTTAGTATTATTTGTATTATTCAGACCATTGTCTTCATCTTCATTGTTATCTGTACAATGTTTTGGCCGATGTGCCCTCCGGCCTTCTTCAGATATTTCTTGTTGGACTCGGGAACCTTTTTTTTCGACAAGAAATACCTGAAGAAGGCCGGAGGGCACACCGGACGCAACATTGTACAGATAACAATGAAGATGAAGACAATAGTCCAAATAATACTAATCATCAAACCTCATCTCAAAAATTCAGAGATATAAAAACAAATTTTATTTGATAGCCAAATTTTCTGGATTCATGAAACATCTACATCTAATGGAGATTTTGTGTGTCCGTTTGTAACCGAAACTACGTCGCCGCTTATGTCAGTCACAGTATTTAATTTATCGTCAAAATCATTAATACACAGAATAAAGAACAACCCTGAAATTACTCAGAAATTAAGTATTGATTAAGTGGGATGGGTGGCGATGAACAATCATGGAGATCCGTGCTGTCAGTACAACCAATGATGGTGTTCCATGAAGTCAGAAATTTTGGCTATCAGATAAGATAGGTTTAGTCAGATTTATACAGAGTTTATTTTTTATGGATTAAAAAAAATAACAGAAGAAATGTTTCCTAAGAGTGGTGAGTCCATTTTTTTTTTTGCAAAGAAATCAAAACTTTTTATTAACCTAAGAAATAATAAAACAGAGACAATACAAAAAATAAAGAAAGAAACTAAAAAGAAATAAACTTAAAACAACTAGTATTATTTGGATTAATCAGACTTTTGTCCTCATCTTCATTGTTATCTGTACAAACGTTTTGGCTGGTGTGCCCTCCGGCCTTCTTCAGGTATTTCTTGTCGAACTCTGGAACTTTCTCAAACTCAGGAACCATTATCGTCCGAAAACGTTGTACAGATAACAATGAAGATGAGGACAATAGTCCGAATAATCCAATAATACTAATTATCAATCCTCATCTCAAAAATTCCGAGAAATATTAAAATAACTACAACAACAAACACACATTCCGAAGATTTATTGAAATATAATAATCTAACATGGTGATGTGATCTTTTGTATGTTTACAAGAAATGTGAATAGTGAGTTCATATTTCTCACAAGAAATTATAATTTTTATTTCACCTAAGAAAAATAAACACAGAAGAAACAATAAAAAAAAATAAAATAAAAAATTACCAGAAACTAAAATGAATGAACATAAAAACAACAACAAAGAACACACATTCCAAAGATTTATTGAAAAGATTTAAAAAAAAGTAAAGTTGGCTGAGTGGCCTATTGTCAGTATCAGCCGGACAGCAAGGGAGTCCCCCTTTTTGCCAGTGCTAGACCAAGGAGATTGTTTGGCTTAGCTGGAGCGTTACACTTACACCAGCTCCCTACTTTACCATACAGATCAGATTACCCAATCTGTGTAACTCCCACACCGAGTTGGCGGGAAACCGGTATTGAACCAGGAACCTTGCGATTCCTAGGTGGGTGCTCTACCGACTGAGCTAAACTGGTCCTTTATAAGATGTTGATCATATCTTTGTTTCACCAAAGCAAATCAGAAAGTCCACTAATTTTTAGACAAGAAAGTGAAAAAATCAAAAACATCTAAATACAGTGAATGAGAGTTGAGAAAATAGATTTCAGAAGAAGCAAGCAAATAGAAAAAAAAAACAAAGTTTCCATTTCATTATTTCAACTGTGAACAATTCTGAATAAGCTTAATCTTCAGACACAGCAAACAGAAGCAGTGAACTTAAATCATAATAAAGAAACGACAAAAAGAGAGATAGATTTATAAATAGATAGATAGATGGATAGACTGATAGATGCAGCAGAAAGTGATAGAACATCTTTACAAAAAACATAATGGCATTGTTGACAACACAGCTCACCTCAAGAAGGCTATATATATAACCGGCCGAAATATATTGAACAGGACCAGCCTATATAAAGAAGGTACACCAGAATAATGAATCTAAAGTCCAATATTAACAGGGAAAAAATGGTTTTAAAAAACAGAAAAATTATGAAGTAACAATTAAAATATAAGAAGATTTGAAGCAAAACATACATGAAATATGAAATGAAAAAAAAAGTTTGGGGGTAAAGATGAGATTTTGAGAAAAAAAAACAATTTTGATTTTAAATTATGATTATGAATGACAGACAAAAATGACAGATAATCAAGGATTTTTAAATAAAACATATACAGATATATATACATACATAAATATATATAATACAATATAAACAAACATATAGATACACGTGCTCGTACACACGCCACACATATATATAAACTACATATAGATACACGTGCTCGTACACACGCACACACATATATATATAACATATAGATACATGTGCTCTACACACGCACATATATATATATATATATATATATATATATATATATAAAAACATACACACCTTACATATCTTCGATATAATACTGACACAGATACACAATGCACAAATTGAGTCATTAATTTATACAGATGCACACACACACACGCACATATATATAGACACATACACACAAATTATCTATATTGTATATCTCACCTAGGTAGATATTAAATACAATTTATAAGGATAATCAAAGACTTTTTTTTAACAAAGTTTTTTAAAAAAAATTGCAATAATTTCAATTTTCTTTTTAGATTTTAACTTTGTTTTTTAATTGCATGAAAATATGATAGAGTTTTAGAGTTAATTGTAAAAAGATAATTAATTTTGCATACTTCATGTTCAATGAAAGTCTTCTTAAATTTACAATAACTGTAGGGGACCTTTAAAGTCTAGAGAACCCCTAAAGAATGGATAACCAAAAAAATAAAGAGAACTCATTACTCACAACACTGAAAGGGTATGTTCCCAAAAAATCAAACATCGTTATACGACATGAAACATTGTTACAGAAAATAAACATAAGCTCTGTATCATAAGAAAGGTGCAAACACTGATAGTGGCGGGGAAGGGGGGGGGCACAAGAAATAAAATTCAAAGCATCAATGAAAGGCATTCATTTTGAAAATACAATATTGAAGAGGAGAGAAAAAAAAAAAAAAGGAAAAGGAAAAAAAAAAAAAAAAAAAAAAAAAAAAAGGAAAAGGAAAAAAAAATGCTTTTAGCAGGAACAAAAAGTTTACGCAGAAACTACTGAAAACCAGATACCATTCTTGGCAATCACAATTACAAGAAGATTTGTAAAAGATAATAAATTATGTTTCTATTGCCGCCATCTCTTCAAGCTAAGTTTGCACTTAGCTTGGCATCATCATCAAAAATTTACCATCTACAATATATGGATAAACCATTACTCCCCTTTACTCCCCGTCTTGTCTGTCCACACTCCACAGAGAGGTAAGATCCCCCCCCACAAAAAATAGTTGTCCTGGTTGGTGTTGGCTGGTTTGCTGGATTTTACATCATTTCAACTTGTTGAGTTATTTCATGCCAAATACATTTTGTTTTATTCATTTTTGATGTGTAGTGAACAAAAATTTTTAAAACTCAATTAGAAAAAAAAAAATTTCTTTAAACTCAATTTTTAAAAATAATTTTTTAAAACAATTTAGAAAAAAAAAAATAATTTTTAAAAACTCAATTTAGAAAAAAAAAAAAAAAATAATTTTTAAAACTCATTAGAAAAAAAAAGGAATTTTTTAAAAACTCTCATTTAGAAAAAAAAAAAAAAAAAAAGATTTTCTTAACTCATTTTTTCTATTTAACACTAATAGTCACTACAACTCCAAGTCGGGGTGGACCTTGGAGTAATGGCAATGAAGAGGTACTTTACACTCCTAGAGCTACAAAATTGGAACTTCACCATTGCGATTAATTTCTTGCTTCACCCTAAGTTGTTACAGCTAGTTTAAACCCATTGTATCATTGAATAAAAGTTGTTGAAGTTTTTCTTTGCCTATAAAATATATTTGCTTTTTCTTCTACTTGTCAAGTTTATCATTACATCAAAGCAATATATGAAAATAAATAAAAATTAAATAAAAAAGTAATAACCACAACCATTAATACATATATTTTCATATAGTTATTTGAGATCAGGCATGTGGTCTAATGGTTAGAGTCGTGGGAAATGGACTCACCGACCCGAGTTCCATTCCTGGACGAAGCATTCCACATGGCGCTAATAACCTTGGGAAAGGTATGAATTCAATTCTCTCTCCAGCTATGGGTAAATAGCAGGGTAGACTGGGCTCTTTAACCATGGTTAAGTAACCAGTCTAGGAAAGGAAAACTGAATTCAAACCTGTTAAACTCCGCTAAAAAATTGACCTTGTGTCACATCCAGCTCGTACGGAGGGGTTGGTAAATATATATATGACATCAAGTTATTAAGAGAAAAATTGCGTTTCAAGGATATCTGCAAGAATGATCTCAAGTGCTTTGGCATAGCCCCTACCAGCTGAGAAAATTTGGTTCAGGACCACCCTCGATGGTGGCAGGCTCTCCATAGAGGATTGTTCATGTCTGAAGTCACCCTGGCACAACACCATGAAGCTAAGAGGTCCAGAAGAAAGCAGTGGCAACAATGCACTGGCACATCAACATCTTCAGGGACAGCCTTCACATACAACATCTGTGGTCAGAATGTTTTTCAACATTGGACTTCACAGTCACAGGAGGCGCTGTAACTAGCGGCACAAAAACTATATTATAGTCTTCTGAGACTGAAATGCCAATAATAATATGACATCAAGTATTCTGATCTAATCCAAATTATCTTAAACAGATCTATTTGACCAATAGATGTGACCATAAAAGTATTAACCCTCAGGGTCAGAGTTAAGCTTGGAGTAATGGCAATGAAGTTTGCTAAAAACTAATTACAAACTTTTATCAATTAATTTTTTTCCTGTT
>CM042168.1:77330912-77398078 GCA_023376005.1 Doryteuthis pealeii
AGAAAGAGAGAGCGAGAAGAGAAAGAGAGAAAGAAAGAGAAAAGAAATAAAAAAGAGAAAAGAATAGAAAGAGAAAGAAAGAGAAAAAGAAAAGAAAGAGGAAAGAGAAGAAAGAAAAGAAAAGAAAGAAAGAAAGAAAGAAAAAAGAAGAAACAAAAGAAAAGAAAAAAAAAGTAATTCATATCATTCTCTGAACTAATCAAGATAACAAGGTTTGGAGTGTGTGTGTGTGTGTGTGGGGGGGGGGGGGGCGTCCTAAAATAATAATCAAAAACTTCAAAATAAGTGAACTAATAAATGGCTCTTAAAACTCATGACCAATAACAATGAGTTGAGACTGATGAGAGCAGAAAGAACTGAAAAGATTATAAAACTTAGTATAATCATGACAAAAATAATTCCTTCTCGGGTGATGGGGGGGGGGTCAATAACTTCAAGATGTTAGTACTATATCTGAAGGCCTACAGGATATTTTTCTTTGGCTTTTTTTAGTTTGGTTGGTTGGTTGGTTTGGTTGGTTTTGGTTTCTTCTTTTGTTTAGCGGATAATCAATATTCATAGGTTATTTGATGTACAACTGGATTAGAATTCAAGGTTTTCTTTCTACTAGACCAGGCCTGTCAACTGATAGCCTCCTAGGGCAGCATGGGTTACATATGTTATGTTCATGAGAGCTGCGCCATGGTTACTATGTATGTCATGAGGGCTGCATGGTTACATATGTATGTCATGAGGGCTTGCATGGGTACATATGTATGTCATGAGGGCTGCATGGGTTACATATGTATGTCATGGGGCTGCATGGGTTACATATTATTCATGGAGGGCTGCATGGGTTACTATGATTATGAGGTCATGTTACATATGTATGGCATGGGGCTGCATGGTTACAAGTATGTACTGAGGGGCTGGCAATGGAGTTGACATATGTATGTATGAGGGCATGCTTGGGTTACATTATGTATGTAATGAGGGCTGCATGGGTTAGCATATGTATGTCATGAGGCGCATGTTCATTGTATGGTCAGGGCTGCATGGTACATATGTATGTCATGAGGGCTGCATGGGTTACATATGTATGTCATGAGGGCTGCAATGGGTTAATATGTATGTCATGAGGGCTGCATGGGTTACTTGTTGTTTGAGCTTTTACATATATGTATGAGTGCTGTTACATGTTAGCAGAGGCTCATGTTACATATGTGCATACCATGACTAAGCCTTTAATCTTTCTTCTCTCTTAACAGAACAAAATGAATGAGTGCTCATCTTCAAAATTCCGAAATAATGAGTTCTATTTAGCAAAAAGTGAAGGATTCTAATTGCATTTAATTATTCAAGAATTAAGGAAGAATTTTATTTAAAATAAAAAAAAAAAAAAATAATTTTAAATGATATTTTTAATTTCTTTGAAAAAGAAACTGTCTAGTATTATCTGCTGTTATTCGACATATTGGTCTCCCATCTTCATTGTTACTTTGTACCGTTTCGGCCGATATGCCCAATAGTCCGAATAAACAACAGATAATCTAATCTTCAACGCCTCATCTCAAACATTCAGAGAAAAGAACTGTCTACTTAACCTCTAAACCGCTTTTCCATTGGTTTTGGTTGCCCACCAGAATCCAGAGTTAAGCAATTAAGAATTTGCTTAGTATTTCAAATGGGTGACCACGTCACTGTAGGATGTGATCAAGGTCAAAGTATGGGTTACTGAGAGAGGATCGAACTCGCTATTGCAAGATTCAAAGTGATAAATTGATAACAATACAATTCCGACTACCGTTGTGAGACAAAAACATTTATATATATATATAAAGCACATGGAAACGATAAGATACATATGTACAAGCAGAATAGAACATGTAAATACATATACAAATATTTAAGTATAAACAAGATACCCAAATGTACCTAACATATAAATGTTACAGACATGAAACTAAAGGATAGTCTGCTGTATAAAGGACTTACTGTAATGTCAAGGGGGAGGGGCGGAAAAGCCCACCGAGAAGGGGGTTAGATTAGACTCTAGCCCATAACAGTTTCTTGAAGAAAATCCAAGCTAAAAGAGGAAAGCACGTTTGAATGAACGGCCTTAAATCAAGGTCCCCCTAGTGGACAAACAGCAACGCAGCGAGAAGATAATTCTCCGGCAAAAAGGAAGATAATTCCCTTACACTATTAAGTAATATATTCTGCGGACTAGCCTTGAGCTAATCTGTACTGTAATTTTTATAGAAATTACTGGGAAATTAGGTGGCAAATATTCCTTTGATGATATTAAGTTCTATAGAACAAAAGCATCTAAGTGAGGGACAATGAAAATGTCTAAAGAAGGTTATGTCAAACAATGCAGCCCTCGTGTACAGTCGCCGACAGGTGGGGCCAGCACGCAGGCAGTGCTCTCATACAGTGCTGTTACTGTACACCATAATGGCAACCAATTTACCCACAGCATTCAACCTACAGGTAGGATGCAAGACAATGTCACAAGTATGGGCACCCAGTGAGGATCAAACTCGCTATTCATTACTAATGGTTTGCTGACCAAAGAACAGCTTTGCTAACCATTTCCGCAGGTACTGTAATGCAATCTGGGCTAGTCAGCTAGACTATACAATAAAGTTTAGTTTAATTCTAAAAATATCTTTTTTTGGTTTTTTTTTCTTTTTTCCCCTCGTTTCTGTTAAACTGGGGGAGGGGGGAGAGGAATCACCTGCCATTATTCATATCCAGACTTGGAAATAGAAGAAATTATTTCTCAGGGAGAGAGATTAACCAAAAGATTCCAATCGCTTCTGGATATTTAGTGAGGCTCGTGGAAAGAGAAAATGATGTGATTCTCTGCTCTTCTGAGCGGATAAACTTCTGTGTAATTGAAATGTGTTGATTCAAGATAATCACTTGCAAATTATTAGAAACAGGTTGTGCTTTGCAGTCAGAATATCTTATATATTATATATATATAATGTTGTGCTTATTTAGGTAAAATATAATGCGTTTCTTGAGGTATATATATATATCTACGTTTGGCGACATTAGTGTGAAGCATTTAAAGAAACTAAAAATATAAGAAAAACTTGGTAGTTTGGAGAAGAGTTTCGTTATTTAGTAAATTTTCAAGATTGTTATTTCTCTCTTCTATCTAGACTGGGGAATGCTTTACACTAATGCCCAAACTTGATATATATACCTAAATAAACACAAATACATACACTTACAAGAAGCATAAACCGAGACCCTTCGACATTTAATATAATATATATATATATAATATATAATATTATATTTTATATAAATATTGAGGAAATAACAGAATTAGGAAAATAAAACAGATTGAAAAAAAAATTTAGGCAAAAATGTTTTTGTTTACTTGTTCGCTTTTTACATTTTTTCCTCTCTCACACACACACACACACACACACAACACTGCAGCCATTGTTAGTGTAGTTCAATTCTCACCGGGGTGCTCCATAACATGGCATTGTGCTACATCTAAGCTCAGCTTAGTAAATAATTATAATATAATATATTATTATGGGAGAATATGTGTTTTAATTTAAGTCAGACCTAATTTTTGAAAGTTAATTCATTTATGTTTAATTAGGGCGGGATTTAAACTTGTTTGCCTCACATTTAAGTAGTTTAAAATCCCGCCTAATTAAAACATAATGAATTTAACTTTCAAAAATTAGGTCTGACTAAAATTAAAAGCACATATTCTCCCAAATATATATATATATTAGTATATATATTATATATATATAGTATATTATGTAATAGATAAAAGGGTATGAAAATACACAATGTTGTTAAAATTAATATAAATTTTTATCATTTTCATTGCTGATATGACAATTTTCGATTTATAAAAAATCATCAAAGCATTAATATAATTAGGGCGTTTTTAGATTGTTGATATAACCACATTATGATAATTTCATTATTACAACAATTTGATATGTTTACTTATAGAGCTATTCTGTCACTATGCAAAAATAAAATCTTGATTTAATCTTTTTTTTTTTTCTTCTCTTGTTCAATTGAAACAGATCACATTAAATTGCTCTGCAAGCTTATCCCTCTCTCTATCTTCCCCTAAATCTTTCTTTTTTATTATATTTTTCTATGTAGCATGACCGCTCTTTCTTCCTTCTTTACTAATAAAAAAACCGGAATGGTTTTCCCCATTTTTATTTTTTAACCCGAGTGATGACCTCATAAGAAATAAGAGACTTCAGTGGATAAACAACACCAGAATATCAGGGGATTTACATTTTTTGTATTTCATCTTAAGGCGATTTGGACAGTCTCATTTTTAACGCAGAAGGTGTTGCAAGATGATAAACGGTCCGAAAATTAAGGAACAAGTGTACTGATATATTAAGATTATACTAGTACGACTATTATCATTTCTACAAATAAATAATAACAGAGTCTCAGTACATAATATATCTTTCCTTGGTGATTTCCCCAAAATGAATACAACTCTTCAGCTAAAACAGTTGAAAATACAATTAATTTTTTCCTTCTAGAGAGGGGGGGGGCAGGTGGCGGGGACAGTTAGGAATATATTTTTAAGTCATTCCCTCAAACGCATTTCTGACAAAGTGAGAAACGGTAGAAAATACCCTGGCACCTTTATTTTTGAAAAACTGCCAACTTGTTCAATTCCAAGTAATGTTCAACTTGGTACTTGGATCGGATAGATGGGGATGCTCACTTTCCTAGTGAAACCCTGCAACCCCACCTTTCTCAATTCCCCTTGGGCACCCCACTTTGATTTGTAAGAACAACCAAGGAACCCAAATAAAGAAGCAGACAATAAAATAGGTGGTCTAGATTTTTTTTTTTTTTAATGTACTACTATACTATAACTTATTAGTTTCAACCATATTTTTTAAACTACATATTTTTTTTGGGTAAAACAATTACAATAATACGAACCAAAATTTCTAAGAATTTCCTTCTTTTTAAATAGTTTTAAATTTTTTTTCATTTATTATTTTAGAATAGAATAATCTATTAAATAGAAAAATGGAGTTTAAAAATGGGAGTTAAAAACGAGTTAAAAAAAAAAAAATTTTTCAATACCCATCAAGAATTTTTAAAAAAATGTCTTCGCATAAAATACCCAACAAGGGTTGACATGCCACTAAAATCCACCAACCAACAATATGGGAGGGGACTTTCGAACACCCTTTATTTAAATATTGTATCATTTTGTCTTATCTTTATCCTTAAAAGAATTATAAAAGATTCCTGAACCTCTCAGCTATAATAACCTTAGACAGGTACATATTCGGGCAATCATCCAATTTTTGGTATGGTGGTTTAGCAATGCCTTGTCTCACAGAATTCATTACTACTGAATCAATGAATTTGATTCTGAATGCCTCAAACTTGTGAACATTGTGTCATATAATACAGTGAGTGAATGGGTTGAGTAAATGTCCTACTAACTGAATAGGAGTTTGCTCTCCTGATTGTCCCTTTCTCTGGACCTCTTGTTCCATAGGTGTTGCACCATGGAGAGCATGCCCCACCACAAGGCGGTCCTGAGTCCAAATTTTCCGGCAACTGGAAGGAGTAATTGCCCAAGCAACTGAGATCATTCTTAGCAGACATCCTTAAAATCGCAGCTGGGGGGTGACCAATCTTTCTCTTACAGATGAAAGAGACAGATTGGTCACCGCCCAGCGTGGTTTTTAAAGGATGTCATATTTAGATGTGTAATTAAAATAATTTAGAATAATTATTAAAATTAACAAACTGAATTTTTTCAAATGCGCTAATACCCTTGGGAAAAGGTAATGCATCAATTCTCCCTCCAGCTATGAGGCAAATAGCAGGCAGCCTGGACTCTTAATCATGGCTAGGTACCAGTCTCAGGAGAAGGAAAACTCAGAATTAAACACCTCTTCAACTTTCTTAAGAAATTGACCTGTGTGCACATCCTGGCTCGTGGTCGGAGGGGTAATTATATATAATAATATTATATATTATATATTAAAAAAAAAAAAAAAAATATAAAATAATATATAATATATATAAATTGTTATATACCAATGTTTTGGCCAATGTTCTCTCCGTTCTTCAAGTGTTTCTTGTCAAACTCGGAACCTTCAACAGAACTTCAAACTGACCCTTTATCAATCTAACCACTGGTAGACTGTTTCGCTAACCATGAACCAGGTACAGTGGAAAGCTATGTTAAGTATTCTAATGTTACTTATTGATGGTAGGCTGTAGTGCTCCATCTCAACACCAAACAATTTCCTTGGTCTGTGTGTGAAAAGGGGATAGACTCCTCTCGTTGTCTAATGCTGATACAACTTTAGGACCCTGACAAGTTTTTACTTTATATGTATGTAATTTCATGCAAGAAGTCGATTAAGGAGTATAACAAATTAATGATGTTTATGACCCAATCAACACCCCATCCCGCCCCAAGTCTGTCTCCCTGTTAGCACCAGGAAAAGGGATAGAACTCTTTCCTATAGGCTGTAACCGACAGTAGGCCACTCATGCGCAACTCTTACTTTTTATTATATGCTATGTGAATGTAAACAGCCTTTGTTCAAGGAGTTGAACTCTGGTAGCCAGTTCACTTAGTACAAAAATAACCATTACAACCACTAGTGGTCCTCCAACGTATTCTACTTTCATCTCAAATACACACAATGATTGTACTACAGACTTTCATATATATATACGTTTTCTTTTGTTTTTTTTGTTTTTCCTTCTTTCCATTTAGACAGTTATCATAACAATGGTTAAGAGCCGCAGTCCCTTACTATTTTACCCCATGCTGGAGAGAAAATATGGATAGCACACATTTTAAGGAAATTTTGGAATTTTTTTTGAATATAATGGTGTGCTAGCAATACACCACTTAATTTATAGACTAGCGGCGGTCAACGTAGTTAACCTCAGTAATCAACAGCCCGAAGACCGTGGCTGTTGACGTACCTTATCGTGATACTGAAAACTATCCATTTGTAATTATGACGAAGAACTTGCAAGACGATGAGTACAGGAACAACAAAGATTCTACTAGGATCGCGCTCTGCTTAACATAAAGGATCTCCACTGGAAGACCAAGGCTCTTGCTTGACACCTAAAGGATGGCCATTAAAACTCATAACATATTAAGCACTATGTTGAATGTAAATAGACCTTGTTCTGGGAATTGAACGTCTAGTAGCAAGTCACTTAGTCAAGATAACCATTATACGCACCAGTGTCTGCCAGTACAGTCGACGGGTGTGGTTATAAGTCGCTATCAGCCAGAACAGCGAGTAGAGTCTATCCTTTTTCAATAGCGCTAGACAAATGAGATTGTTTGGCATTGAGGTGGAGGCCACACTCATCAGCTCCTCACTTTAACGCTCAGCCTGTGCTACGTCACGCTGAGTTGGTGAGAGGCGGTATCGACCGGACCTCGAGGTTCCTAGTCTGAGGCTTCCAACTGGGGCTAACCCACCCTATACAAGTACTCTAAACTTTCACTCAAATACACGACAGACTTTCTATATCATNACAGAAGAGGAAGAGGGGAGGAAAGAGAGAGAGAAAGGGAAAGAGAGGAGGGGAAGGAGGGAGGAGGAGGGAGGGAGAGGGAGAGAGGAGAGAGGAAAGAAGGAGGAGGAGAAAGAGGAGGAAAGAGAAAGAAGGAGAGAAAAGAAGGAGAAGAGAAAGAGAAAGAAGGAGAAAGAAAAGGAGAAAGAGGAAGAAGGAGGGAAAGGCAAGGGAAGAAAAAAGGAGAAAGAAAAGAAAAAAAAGAGAAGAGAAAAGAGAAAAGAAAGGAAAAGGGAAGGAAAGAATAAGAGAAAGAAATAGGAGGGAAAGAGAAAGAGAAGGAGAAGAAAGAAAAGAGGGAAGAGAATAAGAAAGAGGAAAGAAAGAGGAAGGAGAATAAGAAAGAGAAGAAAGAGAAAGAAAAGGAGAAAGAAGGAGAGAGAAGAAAGAGAAGAAAAGAGGAAAGAAAGAGAAAGAAAGAAAGAAAGAAAGAGAGAGGAAGAAGAAAGAAAGAAAGAAAGAGAAAGAAGAGAAAGAAAGAAAAGAGAAAGAAAAGAGAAGAAGAAAGAAAGAGAAAGAAGAGAAAAGGAGAAAGAAAAGAAAGAGAAAGAAGAAAGAGAAAAAAGAAAGAGAAAGAGAAAGAAGAAAGAAGGAAAGAAAAGAAAAGAGGAAAGAAGAGAAAGGAAGAAAAGAAAGAGGAGAAAGAAAGAAAGAGAAAGAAAGAAAGAGAGAAAGAAAGAAAGAGAAAGAAAGAGAGAAAGAAAGAAAGAGAAAGAAGAGAAGAAAGAAAGAAAGAAAGAGAAAGAAAGGAGAAAGAAAGAAAGAAGAAAGAAAGAGAAAAGAAAGAAGAAAGAAGAGAAAGAAAGAAAGAGAAAGAAAGGAGAGAAAGAAGAGAAAGAAGAAAGAAAGGAAAAAAGAAAGAAAGAGAAAGAAGGAGAAAGAAAAGAAAGAAAGAAAGAAGGAGAAAGAAAGAGAAAGAGAAGGAGAGAAAGAAAGAAAGAAAGAGAAAAAGAGGAGAAAGAAAGAAAGAGAAGGAAGAAAGAAAAGAAAGAGAAGGAGAAAGAGAGAAGAAAGAAAGAAAGAGAAAAAGGAGAGAAAGAAAGAAAGAGAAAGAGAGAGAAAGAAAAAGAAAAAAAGAAAGAGAAAGAAGAAAGAAAGAGAAAGAAGGAGAAAGAAGAGAAAGAAAGAAAGAAAGAGAGAAAGAAAGAAAGAGAAAAGAAAAAGGAAGAGAAGAAAGAAAAGAAAGAAAGAGAAAAAGAAGAAAGAAAGAAGAAAGAAAGAGAAGAAAAAGAAAGAAAGAAAGAGAAAGAAGGAGAAGAAAAAAGAAAGAGAAAGAAGAGAGAAGAGAAGAAAGAAAGAAAAAGAAAGAGAGAGAAAGAAGAAAGAAGAGAGAAAGAAAGAAAGAAAGAGAAAGAGAAAAGAGAAGAGAAGAGAGAAGAAAGAAAAGAGAAAGAGAAAGGAGAGAAGAGAAAGAAAGAAAGAAGAAAGAGAGAAAGAAGAGAAAGAAGAGAAAAAGAAAGAAAGAGAGAAGAGAGAGAGAAAGAAAGAGGAAAGAGAAAGAAGAGAGAGAAAGAGAAGAGAGAGAAAGAGAAAGAGAAAGAGAGAGAGAAAGAGAAAGAAAGAAAGAGAAAGAAGAGAAAAAGAGAAAAAAAGAAAGAGAAAAAGAAAAGGAAAGAGAAAAGAAAGAGAAAAAGAGAAAGAGAAAGAGAAAGAAGAAAAGAAAAAGAAAGAGAAAGAAAGAAAAGAAAAAGAAAGAAACAAAAAGAAAAAAGAAAAAAAAAGTAATTCATATCATTCTCTGAACTAATCAAGATACAAGGTTTGGAGTGTGTGTGTGTGTGTGTGTGGGGGGGGGGGCGTCCTAAAATAATAATCAAAAACTTCAAAATAAGTGAACTAATAAATGCCTCCTTAAACTCCATGACCAATAACAATGAGTTGAGACTGATGAGAGCAGAAAGAACTGAAAAGATTATAACTTAGTATAATCATGACAAAAATCAATTCCTTCTCGGGGGGTGAGGGGGGGGGGTCAATAACTTCAAGATGTAGTACTATATCTGAAGGCCTACAGGATATTTTTCTTTTGGCTTTTTTTAGTTTGGTTGGTTGGTTGTTGGTGGTTGGTTTCTTTGTTTAGCGGTATATCAATATTCATAGGTTATTTGATGTACAACTGATTTGAATTCAGTGTTTTCTTTCTACTAGACCAGGCATGTCAAACTGAGTAGCCTCCTAGGGCAGCATGGGTTACATATGGCATGGGTTACATGGAGCTGCATGGGTTACATATGTATGTCATGAGGGCTGCATGGGTGTATGTCTACATATGTATGTCATGAGGGCTGCATGGGTTACATATGTATGTCATGAGGGCTGCATGGGTTACATGTCATGATGCATGTATGTCATGAGGGCTGCATGGGTTACATATGTATGTCATGAGGGCTGCATGGGTTACATATGTATGTCATGAGGGCTGCATGGGTTACATATGTATGTCATGAGGGCTGCATGGGTTACATATGTATGTCATGAGGGCTGCATGGGTTACATATGTATGTCATGAGGGCTGCA
The DNA here is from genome assembly GCA_023376005.1 of Doryteuthis pealeii. Taxonomy (NCBI): domain Eukaryota; kingdom Metazoa; phylum Mollusca; class Cephalopoda; order Myopsida; family Loliginidae; genus Doryteuthis; species Doryteuthis pealeii. The sequence continues at coordinate 77,341,014 of CM042168.1, forward strand.
TGGGTTACATATGTATGTCATGAGGGCTGCATGGGTTACATATGTATGTCATGAGGGCCACACATGACTAAGCCTTTAAATCTTTCTTCTACATTAACAGAACAAAATGATGAGTGCTCATCTTCAAAATTCAGAGAAATAATGAGGCTTCTATTTAGCAAAAAGTGAAGGATTCTAATTAGCATTTAATTATATCAAGAATTAGGAAGATTTATTTAAAATAAAAATAAAAAATAAAAAATAAAATTTTAAATGATATTTTTAATTTCTTTGAAAAGAACTGTCTAGTATTATCTGCGTTATTCGGACTATTGTCCCCATCTTCATTGTTACTTGTACGTTTCGGCCGATATGCCAATAGTCCGAATAACACAGATAATACTAATCTTCAAGCCTCATCTCAAACATTCAGAGAAAGAACTGTCTACTTAACCTCTAAACCGCTTTCATTGGTTTGGTTGCCACCAGATCAGAGTTAAGCAATCAAGAATTTGCTTAGTATTCAAATGGGTGACCAGTCACTGTAGGATGTGACTCAAGGTCACAAGTATGGGGTTACTGAGAGAGGATCGAACTCGCTATTGTAAGATTCAAAGTTGATAATTGAATAACATACAATTCCGACACTTTGTGAGACAAAACATTTTATATATATATATAACAGCACATGGAAACGATAAGATACATAATGTACAGCAGAATAGAACATGTAAATACATATACAATATTTAAGTATAAACAAAATACCCAAATGTACCTAACATATAAATGTTACAGACATGGAACTAAAGGATAGTCCGTGCTGTATAAAGGACTTACTGTAATGTAAGGGGGAGGCAAAAGCCCCACCGAGATGGGGGGTAGATAGACTCTAGCCCATAACAGTTCTTGAGAAAATCCAGCTAAAAGAGGAAGCAGCGTTTGAATGAACGCACTTAAATACCAGAGGTCCCCCTAGTGGGAACAAACAGCAAGGCAGCGAGAAGATAACTCTTCCGGCAAAAGGAAGATAATCCCCTACACTATTAAGTAATAAAATATCTGCGAGACTAGCTTGCTAATCTGTACTGTAATTTTTTTATAGAAAATTACCTGGAAATTAGGTGGAAATATTCCTTTGATGATTTAAGTTCTATAGACAAAAAGGCATCTTAAGATGAGGACAATGAAATGTCTAAAGCAGGTATGTCAAACATGCAGCCCTCATAAGTACAGGTGCGGCCCTCGGTAAGTACAGGTGCGGCCAGCACGCAGGCAGTGCTCTCATACAGCGCTGTTACTGTACACCATAATAGGGCAACCAATTTACCCAAGCCATTCGCCACAGGTAGGATGCAAGACAATGTCACAAGTATGGGGCACCCAGTGAGGATCAAACTCGCTATTCATTACTAATGGATTTGCGACAAGACTAGCTTGCTAACCATTTCGCCAGGTACTGTATGCAATCTGGGGCCTAGTCAGCTAGACTATACATAAAGTTTAGTTTAATTCTACAAAATATCTTTTTTGTTGTTTTTTTCCCCCTCGTTTCTGTTAACTGGGGGAGGGGGGAGAGGAATCACCTGCCATTATCAATTATACCAGACTTGGAAAGTAGAAGAAATTATTTCTCAGGGGAGAGATTAACCAAAAAGATTCCAATGCTTCTGGATATTTAGTGAGCTCGTGCGAAAGAGAAAATGATGTGATTCTCTGCTCTTCTGAGCGGATAAACTTCTGATGTAATTGCAAATGTGTTGATTCAAGATAATCACTGACATTATTAGAAACAGGTTGCTGCTTTCAGTCAGAATATATATATATATTATATATATATATTTGTGCTTATTTAGGTAATATATATGGTTGTTGGAGGTATATATATATCTAGTTTGGGCATTAGTGTGAAGCATTAAAGAAACTAAAAATATAAGAAACTTGGTAGTTTGGGAGAAGAGTTTCGTTTATTTAGTAAATTTTCAAGATTGTTATTCTCTCTTCATCAGACTGGGGAATGCTTTACACTAATGCCCAAACTTGATATATATACCTAAATAAACACAAATACATACACTTACAAGAAGCATACGGAGACCCTTCGACATATATATATATATATATATATATATATATATATATATATATATATATATATATATATATATATGAGGAAATAACAGATTAGGAAAATAAAACAGAATTTGAAAAAAAAAATTTAGGGCAAAAATGTTTTTGTTTACTTGTTCGCTTTTTACTTTTTTCCTCTCTCACACACACACACACACACACACTTGCAGCCCATTGTTAGTGAGTTCAATTCTCACGGGGTGCTCCATAATCTGGCATTGTGCTACATCTAAGCTCAGCTTAGTAAATATATATATATTATATATATATATATATATATATATATATGGGAGAATATGTGCTTTTTAATTTTAGTCAGACCTAATTTTTGAAAGTTAATTCATTTATGTTTAATTAGGCGGGATTTAAACTTGTTTAGCCTCACATTTAAGTAGTTTAAATCCGCCTAATTAAACATAAATGAATTAACTTTCAAAAATTAGGTCTGACTAAAATTAAAAAGCACATATTCTCCCAAATATATATATATATATTATATATATTATATATATATATATATGTATGTATAGATAAAAGGGTATGAAAATACACAATGTTGTTAAAATTAATATATTTTTATATCATTTTCATTGCTGATATTGACAATATTTCGATTTATAAAAAATCATCAAAGCATAATGATAATTAGGTACGTTTTTAGATGTTGATATACCACATTATGATAATTTCATTATTACAACATTTGATATGTTTACTTAAGAGCTATTGCCAAATAGTTCAATCTTTCTTTCTTTTCATCTTTTCAATTGAAACAGATCAGCATTATTGCTTCTGCAAGCTTACACCCTCTCTCTATCTTTCCCCTAATCTTTCTTTTTTATTATATTTTTCTATGTAGCATGCCCTCTTTCTTCCCTTTCTTTATAATAAAAAAACGAATGGTCCATTATTTACCCGAGGTGATGACACTCATAAGAAATAAGAATTCAGTGGATAAACAACACCAGAATATCAGGATTTACATTTTTGTATTTCATTGGGGCGATTTGGACAGTCTCATTTTAACCAGAAGGTGTTGCAAGATGATAACGGTCCGAAAATTAAGGAACAAGTGTACTGATATATAGATTATACTAGTACGACTATATTATTTCTACAAATAAATAAATAACAGAGTCTCAGACATAATATCTTTCTTGGTAGATTTCCCCAAAATGAATACAACTCCTCAGCTAAACAAGTTGAAATAATTAATTTTTTCCTCTAGAGTAGGGGGGGGGGCAGGTGGCGGGGAAAGGTAGGAATATATTTTTAGTCATTCCCTCAAACCATTTCTGACAAGTGAGAAACAGGGTAGAAATACCTGGCACCTTTATTTTGAAAAACTGCCAACTTGTCTTCATTCCAAGAATGTTCACTTGTCCTTGGAATCGGATAGATGGGGGATGCATCTTTCTAAGTGAAACCCTGCAACCCACCTTTCTCAATTCCCCTTGGGCACCCCACTTTGATTTGTAGAACAACCAAGGAACCCAATACAAGAGCAGAAATAAAAAGGTGGTCTAGATTTTTTTTTTTTAATGTAACTATATACTATAACTATATTAGTTTAAACCATATTTTTTAAACTACATATTTTTTTAGGGGTAAAACAATTACATAATAGAACCCAAAATTCTAGAATTTCTTTCTTTTTAAATAGTTTTAAATTTTTTTCATTATTATTTTAGAAATAGAATAACTTAAATAGAAAAATGAGTTTAAAAAATGGAGTTAAAAAACCGAGTTAAAAAAAAAAAATTTTTCAATACCCATCAAGAATTTTAAAAAATGTCTTCGGCATAAAATAACCCAACAAGGGTTGACATGCCATAAAATCAAACCAACCAACAATATGGGAGAGGGGCTTTCAGACAACCCTATATATTTAATTATTGTATTATTTTGCTTATCTTTATCCTTAAAGAATTATAAGATTCCCTGACCTCTCAGCCTATAATAACCTTAGACAGGTACATATTCAGGGCATCCCATTTTGGTATGGTGGTTAGCAAGCTTGTCTCACAGATTCATTACTACTGAATAATGAATTTGATTCTGAATGCCTCAAACTTGTGACCTTGTGTCATATAATACAGTGATGAATGGGTTGAGTAAATGCCTACTACTGAATAGTGAGTTTGATCCTCACTGATTGTCACTTTCTTCTGGACCTCTTGGCTCCATAGTGTTGCGCCATGGAGAGCATGCCACCACCGAAGGCGGTCCTGAGCCAAATTTTCCCAGCTGGAAGGAGTAATGCCAAAGCAACTGAGATCATTCTTGCAGACATCCTTAAAATGCAGCTGGGGGTGACCAATCTTTCTCTTACCAGATGAAAGAGACAGATTGGTCACCCCCAGCTGTGTTTTAAGGATGTCACATTTAGATGTGTAATAAACTAGAAATATTAGAAATAATTATTAAAATTAACAAACTGAATTTTGTCACATAGCACTAATACCCTTGGGAAAGGTATGCATCCAATTCTCCCTCCAGCTATGGGCAAATAGCAAGGCAGCCTGGGCTCTTTAATCATGGCTAGGTAACCAGTCTAGGAGAAGGAAAACTCAGAATTAAACCCTCTTAAACTTTCTTAAGAAATTGACCTTGTGTCACATCCTGCTCGTGCGGAGGGGTATATATATATATATATATATATATATATAAAATTGTTATATACACAATGTTTTGGCCAATGTTCTCTCCTGCCTTCTTCAAGTGTTTCTTGTCAAACTCAGGAACCTTCACAGAACTTCAAACTGAACCCTTTATTCAATCTACCACGGTAGACTGTTCTGCTAACCATGACCAGGTACAAGTGGAAAGCTATGTTAAGTATTCTATGTTATTATTGATGGTAGTGTGGTGCTCCATCTCAGACACCAAAACAATTTCCTTGGTCTTGTGTTGGTGAAAAGGGGATAGACTCCCTCATCGTCTAGCTGATACTAACTTTAGGCCCCCCTGACAACTTTTTACTTTATATGTATGTAATTTCATGGCAGAAGTCGTTAAGAGTATGAACAAATTAATGATGTTATGACCCAATAACACCCCACCCGCCAAGTCTGTCTCCCTGGTCTAGCACCAGCGAAAAGGGGATAGACTCTTTCACTATCAGGCTGATACCGACAGTAGGCCACTCTGCCAACTCTTACTTTTATTATATGCTATGTGAAATGTAAACAGCCTTGTTCAAGAGTTGAACTCTGGTAGCCTAGTTCACTTAGTACAAAAATAACCATTACACCACTAGTGTCTCCAACAGTATTCTACTTTCATTCAAATACACAACCAATGATTGTACAACAGACTTTATATATAATACGTTTTCTTTTGTTTTTGTTGTTTTTTACTTTCCTTTTAGACCAGTTATCATACCATGGTTAAAGAGCCCAGTCTGCCCTACTATTTACCCATAGCTGGAGAGAAAATAGTTGGATACACACATTTCCTAAGGAAATTTTGGAATTTTTTGATATATAAGGTGTGCTACAATACACCACTTAAATTTATAGACTAAGCGCGGTCACATGGTTTAAACCTCAGCTAATCAACAGCCCGAAGACGTGGCTGGTTGACTACTTAATCGCTGATACTGAGAAATGTCCATTTGTAATTATTGACGAAGAACTTGCAAGACTGATGAGTACCAAGGAACAACAAAAGGATTCTACACTAAGGATAGCGCTCTGCTTAACATAAAGGATCTCCACTGGACAAGCGCTCTTGCTTGAAGCCTAAAGGATGGCCATTAAAATCATAACAGTATTAACACTATGTGAAGTGTAAATAGCCTTGTTCGGGAATTGAACTCTGGTAGCCAAGTCCACTTAGTACAAAGATAACCATTATACCACCAGTGTCTCCAACAGTCGACGGGGTTGTCTAAAGTCGCTATCAGCCAGACAGTGAGAGAGTCTATCCCTTTTTCAATAGCGCTAGACAAATGAGATTGTTTTGGCATTTGAGGTGGAGCGCCACACCTCCCATCAGCTCCTCACTTTACCGCTCAGATACCTGTGCTACTCGTACGCTGAGTTGGTGAGGCCGGTATCGAACCCCCGGAACCTCGAGGTTCCTAGTCTGAGGCTCTACCAACTGGGCTAAACCAGCCCTATAACAGTACTCTACTTTCACTCAAATACACGACAGACTTTATATATCATACATTTCTTTTTTTTTTCTTTCTTCTTTTCATATAATAATAGGAATAATACCCCCAGATGTTTGGGCTCAAAAGAATGATAGCCTAACATTAATGAGCCGACTGGAGGTATTTGCCTGGGTCGTTTTGGGTTGCGGATCACATCAATTTCTTTAATGCAGTAGCTCATTAAACAAGCCGGTACAAGGGATGGCTGTTTATAATAGAGAGACAGCAGAGAGTAACGATGCTTCAATTTTATGATTACTAATATAACGCAAACAGAAGGGTTGTATAATTAGTTCCAATAACAATAGCAAAATGGAATCAAGGGAGGTAACCAAGTAAAAATTTACCCTTCATTGTCTTGTTTTATTGTTCTCAAACTGGAGGGCCATATGTCACCTTTTTTTTTCTTTTTTTTTTTTTAACACGGAAAAATCACTACGTGAACACCACTGCCATCTTTTGTTTTGTCTGAATGAGTTTTGAGGTGAATAGATAGTGAACATTGAAACATTCCATCATACAGGTGAAAAAAATGTCCTCTATGAGTTGATCTTTGGTCAGATTATTACCAAGTGCCACTATTAATAAATAAATAGAGATTTCAATTCTCACTGGGAGCCTCATAACTTTTAGCCTTGTGACAAATTCTAAACTTAAATGATAAAATTAATTTCTAGATGGGCTAGTAAATTAGAAAAAAGAAAAAAAAGCATCATTTATTGATTTTTGCCTGAAAATTCCAATGAATATTTCTTAATATTTATCCGGATTTTTACATGTACACAATTTTCAAAAAGAGTGAAAAAATACCAAGAAAATTTGTTAGAGCCTTGGTAGCCAAAGAGTTTAAAATCAATCATGGGCAAACTGCAGCCCAGAAGCTACATGTGGATCACAATGCTTTCTGGTTTTCTTTTTGCCAGGGACTTTTCATTTTCTTCTTTACCTCTCTGTCTCTCTTTTCTTCCTATGTTGATTTTTCTACAAACCTATAATTATTGGGAATCGTGTGGTGTAATGATTAAAGTCATGGGAAATGGACTCGTCGCCCCGAGTTCAAATTCTGGATGTGGTAATTGCATTTCACTTAGCGCCAATACCCTTGGGAAAGGTATGAATCCTACTCTCCCTCCAGCTATGGATAAATAGTAGGGCTCTTTAACCTTGGTTAGGCAACTAGTCTAGGAGAAGCAAAACTCTGAATTCAAACCTATTGAACTCCGCTTAAGAAATTGACCTTGTGTCACATCCTGCTTGTGCGGAGGGGTTGGTAAATATATATAATTATTGGGAATAATTTCCCTCTCTGTATCTTTCGTCTCTCTGTCTGTCTGTCTCTCTCTCTATTGTCTGTGTCTCCCATCTCTGTCTCTCCTCTCTATCTCACCTACAATTATTGGGGATAATTTTTCCTTTCTTTTTTCCCTCCCTCTCTCTGTCTGTCTCTCCTGTCTGATAATCTCTCTCTCATCTCTACTTTTTTCTATATCGATTTTTATCACTTGTCACTTTTTCTTTTTTGTATAAATGATTTGTATGGAAATAGTTTATAGGTAAATAGTTTGTTTTTAAACAAATTGTTAGAATGCAAGACAACTATTCAACCCATTTTTGTGATGCAGGATGCGTACCTATCAGCATCTCTGCTCTTCTACAGAGGTGAAGTCAATGTACTTTCTGAATGACCTGCCTAATTTCACAAAGAAAATAACATTTTATTAAAATTTTATTTGTTTTGTCTCATCTTGCTCTCATTTGTTCACTCACAAACTCGCTCTCTTCTTTGATACACAGATCATATTCATATTGAATGTATTGATTTTAAAAGTATCCATTTTTTTTCTTTTAATTATTCTTTAATGTATCATAGCATGGTTATCTGCGCTGGCAGCACAAACTGATGAAGAAATCTGTTTAAGATACCTATCTTTTCTTTTTTCCTATTACTATAGTTGATTACTGTAAACCATCCCTTTTTTTTTTTTTTTTAACTAATAAGACCTATTTCTATTCCCAAAATATCTACAAACCCCATTCTCCTAATTCCGCACAGAAAATGTGCTCCAAATTCAGATTTCATGCAGACTGAACAACTGAAATGTCTTTGGATTTAGCAATTAAATTCCTCAACTTTTATAGAATTTTGTTTGGAAGTTTGCCATTCAACAAGAGTCACCTGGAATTTACAGGTGAGAAAGTGAAACTCAATTGAAGCGATTTGGCAGAATAAGTTTTATAAATACCAAATACCCAAATTAAGGGTAAGCTATCATTATTTTGCTTGTGTGTGTGTGTGTGTGTGTATGTATATATATATATATATATATATAGGTTATTTCCTAGTTGAGTAACATGATATTACAGAGTGACCCAGAAAAAACAGAACCCACAAATTTTGTAATAAAACTTAACTTTAACTAAGGGAGGTTAGCGTTAGTTTAATAGGAAAATAGATAATTCAGGTTCTGTTTTTTCTGGGTCACCCTGTAATATGTTACTCAACTAGGAAATAACAATATATATATATATATATATATATATATATATATATACACACACACATATATATATATACAGAGATGCTAATAGGTATATGTCCTGCATCCCTGACACACAAAAATCTAAAAGGATGCAGTAAAATTGTATTCATGCATCCCAGTGTTTTTCTTTTTCCTTCCCGATTTGAAACTAACTGTAAATACATCTTGATAGTTTCTTAGAAATGATTTACATAGGTTACAAAGTAGGAGTTAGACAGCTTTAATTGGGACCCATAAATTTTCCCGAGGACTCATTCAAAGCAAACATGTGTGCCCCAAGATGCACTAAATCAAAAAACTATCAGCATCACTAACTTCATATCTTCATAGATAAGCCCAATCTCGTCAGATAGCCAACACAAAATGCTGAATAAAATATACTAAAATAGAGGGGGGAAATAAAAAACGAAAACACCCGCCTTTTACAGTAAACTATAGGATATAGATGATCCCAAATAGAATCATCCATAACTTACCTGTCTATTATATATATATATATATATATATATGTGTAAGTTGGTGAATTGGCTGATTGATGGTATGAACCAGACAGCGAGGGAGTCCATCCCCTTTTTGCTGGGGAGATTCTTAATGCTTATGTGGAGTGCCACACCTACCATAGCTCCAAGATATCACACAGATCAGATTGCCCAAGCTGTGCTACTCATGCACTGACTTGGCGCAGACCGGTATCAAACCCGGAACGTTGAGTGTGTGCATATAGCCATGTGTGTGTGTGTGTGTGTATGTGTATGCATATTTAAAGCAACGTGTACATGTGTGTGTGCATATTTAAAGGCACATGTCAGTGTGTGCATATTAAAGGTACACACGTGTTTATGTGTGTGGATATTTAAAGGCAGGGGTTTTTGTGCAGATTTAAAAACGCGTGTGTGGATATATATATATATATATATATATACTTTGGTGCGGTACCAAGTTTCTTGGTACAAGGTTATTCTAGGCAGGTCCTAATTCTCTACCAGTAGTTTGTTGTAGAGTTCAGGTTCCGTATGAGAGCTCAATGTTTAATTATTGTAAACAGAGCAAAGTTATTTGTGAATAAAAAGGCCTTAAATACCATGGGTATCGTGGTTATGGACCATTTCCACTCCACGAGTCCATAACCACGATACTCATGGTATTTAAGGCCTTTTTATTCACAAATATATATATATATATATATATATATATATATATATATATATATACACTCAATGTCACTCTCAGCAACACTATTTGGCAAAGGGTTACAAAATGACAAATGAAGGGTAAAGATGTAACAAAAGAGTATTACAAAGAGACAACAAAGCAAAAATCCAAACTAACACGTATCGGCATTGCAGTCTCGGAAGACTGTATCATTCTTGGACCCCTGATGTTACAGTGCCTCCTGTGACTGTGAAAAACATCCTTGACCACAGATGTCGCATATGAAGGCTGTCCCTGCAGGTGTTGTTGTCACTTTCTTCTGGACCTCTTGGCTTCATGGTGTTGTGCCAGGGTGACTTCAGACATGAACAGTCCGCTACAGAGAGCCTGCTGCCACCAAGGGTAAGACACTCATTTTTGGAGTCTTTTTTTTTTGTCCAATCTAATACAAATAATTTTTAAACATAACTATTTGACCCATAGGCAATACCCTAATAGAGTACAACCACTCTGGGTCAGAGTGAACCTGGTAGTAAAGGCAATGAAGTGGTACCCCACACTGCCCAGAGCTCCAAAACTGGAGCCTCACTTCAAGATGCAGTTTAGTGTCATAAGAAAGTCACCTTTTTTGGTGAGTAGGAGGTGTCTTACTATTCTGCAGGAGATACAGTTAGCATATCATAAGACCCCGCCAACAGCAAGATGGGGGTGGGGCTCTAGGAGATTTTAAATAACCAAATCAAACAAACGTAGACCAATGGATGATACACTAATAGAGTATAACAACTTCCAATCAGAGTGGCTCTGGGAGCAATGGCAATAAAGGGGTACCCCACACTGCCCAGAGCTCCAGAACTGAAACCTCACCACCAGAGGCAGTTTAGAGCCATAACCAAGACACCTTTTTTTTTGGTGGGGGTCTAACTCCTCTGTATGACATTTCAGTCTCAGATGCCAATCGAAAAAAAAAAAAAAAAAAAAAAAAGTGTCTTGGTTATGGCTCTAAATTGTCTCTGGTGGTGAGGTTCCAGTTCTGGAGCTCTGGGTAGTGTGGCGTACAGCCAGAGGCGGTTTAAAGACATAACCAAGACACCTTTGGGGGGGAGGTAAGAGGGGCCTAACTCCTCTGTAGGAGATATAGTTAGCATATCATAAGCCAGCCGACAGCGAGAAGGGGAGGGGGGTCCTAAGGGATTTTAAATAACCGAATCAAATGAACGCTAGCCACCAATTGCACTAATCTCCCCCTTATTAATGTGTCTACATAGAAGATTTAAGTAAATGCTGCTTTGCATTAAAATTCCTGAGAGATAAACAAATAAATAAATAAATAAATGAATGAAATAAAAAAGAAAGGGGCGAGTGCTTTGGGGTGCAACACAAATCTCAGGATCCGAGAATTAGAGACATACAGGCAGCAAGCCAGATTTCTGCAGAGTTATGCAAAACGTAAGAAATAATCAAGAATTTATTGCATTATAAAAGCAAAAAGATTCCACGTTAAGACAAAAAAAAAGAAAAAAAAATCCTAGCTTGGTGAATATGCAATTCACTTCAAGGAGAGCCAGATGTGTACCGTCCACAATGTATACAAAGGATTCTTTACCCACACCAATTAAACGAGCGTTTCTTTCTTTTCTAAGGTACAGTTTGCACCAAACTATCTTGCTTAAAAATAGGAATAACTAGCATAATTATTTGTGCATATGTATTTACTAACCCCTACGTATGAGTAGGATGCGATACATGGTCAATTTCGGCAAACCAAATCATGAGTTTGATTCTCACTGGGTGTCTCACAATTGTGACTATACATTGTACCAAAAATAAGCTTACTAAATATGTTTTTTAGGAGACATAGAATCTGGGACAAACTTTTGAAAATTGACCCCTGAGTGAGTCAGGTCAGAATACACTACTCTAGGTTAGCTAGTCACAGGTGAATGACTACTAGTAATTAAGCCAAAATAGATAAAAAAAACCTTTCTGGAGGAAGAACCAGAAACAGATGTAAAAGAGCCTCAGAGTTTCAAGTCATCAGAACAGAGGAGACCAACAAGGAGACCTGCTCAGGTCTAAGTTGCATCCCAGAGATGTTTGTTGGGTTATTTTTGTGATATATATATATATATATATATATATATATTGTGTCGCATCCTGCTCGTGTGGAGGAGTTTGGTAGGGTATATATATATATATATATATATATATATATATATATATATATATCTACCAAACTCCTCCATATGAGCAGGAAGTGACACAAGGTCAATTTCTTAAGCTGCGTTCAACAGGTTTGAATTCAGAGTTTTTCTTCTCCTAAACCAGTTGCTTAACCGAGATTAAAGAGCCCAATCTGTCCTATTTACCCATAGCTGGAAGGAGAGTAGTTTGATGCATACCTTTCCCAAGGGTATTAGTGCAATATGAAATACAAACAGCCAGGACCAGGATTTTGAACTTGTCAATAGGCACATGCCACAGACCACTCAGCTACCACAATCCTATCCTGAGACATTATGGGTCGGCATGCATGACTAACAGATTCGCTCTATTGCACCCCTGTGAATTATCCTCTGCTGAGGTGCAGGGCGTATACTACAGTCCCAACTGACAGGGCAGAAAATGCAACAGAGGGAGAGGAAATGGGTGATCGTAGTAGAAGTAGAAGAGGAGGAGGAGTAGGAGGAGGTGATGGTTTGGTTTGTTTTACGGCATATCAACCTCGGTGGGTTATTTAATGCCGACAAAGTTTTGAAATACATTCATTCTTAATGTATAATACAATTTTGTTTATAAACTCATGTTTTTCTATTTCACCCATAGATGGGACCCTAACAGGTACTACCACTCCTGGTCAGAGAGGACCAGGGAGCAATGGTGATGAAGGGGTGCTCCACATTCCCCAAAACTCCAAAACTGGAACCTCACCATCAGATACAGTTTAACGTCATTCCCAGGACATGTAGACCCTCAGTCACCGCCTTCTAGCACCCATATGATAAAAAGGGGTTGGGGCTTGCCATAAGGGCAATAGGGTTGGGAAAATCATATAGGTGCTAGGGCTTAACGTGACCAGCCAATTAATCAGAGGGGGCCTCTCCGACCGCCCGTCTAGCCCAAGATAGGGCCAAAGTGGTGTATTGCAAGTCATGAACTGCTCATCCACCTGGGTTCTATCCTTAAGCATCATGGGTCGCCACCCACAGCCAACAGGTGGCACTACTTGGGGAGTCTTACCCCTCTGCAGAGGTGCAGTCGTTGCATTCTAACAGCGGAGGAGGAGGTGATGTAACACAATGGTTAAAGAATAATCTCAAATATCATTGGAATTTTATTTGCTTTAATGGTAGATGAATCAGCAGCAAGTTTAAACGTGAATTAAAATACATTAAGAAAGAAAAAAAAAAAAAATTAACGGATCAGTTAGAAAAAGGCAAGATGGAGTCTCAAATTAGACTAAGAAGAGATATGAAGACTTTCTCAGCTCCAGTGATTCATGGTTTAAAAAAAAAAAAAAAAAGATGCACTTAGCAGTTTTTGTTGTATTTGGTATAATTATTGACAATCTGTCAGATATTTGAAGCCAACGTAAAAATGAGCCTTTGCTAAGCAGCCAATAATTGGGGGGGGGTCTCTCTCTCTCTCTCTCTCTCTCTCTCTTTGAGGGGGGGGGGTTCAGTCTGCTGAACAACACCCTCTAGTGTTCTACATTGGAACTGAGCCTTGATTTCTACACTCGTTTGAGTTGATTGGTTGCATTTTACAGCATGTCCACCCTTGTTGAGTTATTTTATGCCGAAGACATTTTGTTTTATCTGTTCTTGTTGGGTATTAAATTTTTTTTTTTCAAGGAAAGAAAGAGAAAGTAAACATTAGAACTATAAAGAGCAGGAGAGAGAGAGAGAGAGAGAGAGTGAGGAGAGAGAGAGAGAGCAGAGAGAGTGAGAGAGAGAGAGAGAGAGAGAGAGATGGAGAGAGTACAAGAAAAAATGTGAAAGAAAAAAAAAAAGAATAGATGGTTGGTTGGTTTGATTGGTTGGATTTTACGGCATATCAACCCTTGTTGGGTTATTTTATGCCGAAGATGTTTTGTTTTATTCATTTTCATTGGGTAACCAATCTTATTTTTCAAATTCTTTTTTTAAACTCATTTTTTTTTAAATTTATTTAATCCATAGATGGAACCCTAACAGGTACTACCATTCTAGGTGAGGTTAGACCCGGTAGTAGCAGCAATGAAGGAGTACTCCACAAAACTCGAAATTGGAACCTCACCTTTAGATACAGTTTAACGTAATATTTAGGTTTGGTTTGTTTTACGGCATATCAACCTCAGTGGGTCATTTAATGCCGACAAAGTTTTGAAATAAATTCATTTTTAATGGATAATCAATTTTGTTTATAAACTCATGTTTTTCTATTTAACCCATAGATGGGATCCTAGCAGGTACTACCACTCCGGGTCAGAGTGGACCAGGGAGCAATGGTGATGAAGGGGTGCTACACATTCCCCAAACCTCCACAACTGGAACCTCACCATCAGATAGTTTAACGTCATTCCCAGGACAGGTAAACCCTCAGCCACTGCCTTCTAGCACCCATATGATAAAAAGGGCTTGGGGCTTGCCATAAGGGCAATAGGGTCGGGGATAATCATATAGGTGCTAGGGCTTGACATGACCAGCCGATGGATCGGAGGGGGCCCCTTCGCCCACCCATTTAGTCTAAGTAAGGGTCTAAGTGAGTGTTGCAGGTCATGGACTGCTCATCCATCAAGACTTCGTCCTTGAGCATTAGGGGTTGCCACCCACGGCCAACAGGTGGCCCCATTTGGGGGAGTCTTACTCCTCTGCAGAGGTGCAGTCGGTGCATTCTAACACCCCAGCCGACAGGGCGGCGTCATATATTTAGTAGCATTAAATGCATAAAGTGGCTTGTCATTGTGACCTACTCTGATGTTTAAATCTTCTGAAAGATTTATCAAAACAAAACAAGGGGAAACATTTAACAGACAAAAAAATGCAACAAGGTATGAAGATGCACATGTTGTGAGGGTCTGTTTACATACAGATAACATAAAGAGGTAACGGCTCTGCAGGGCATAGAACATGCTGACTGTATCATTCCCAAGAGGGGGGGGGTTGCCCAGGTATGAAAGTAAACGGCATCTTATATCATGAGTTTGCAGTTCTGGAAAGTGTGGAGTCAGCCATTTATCGCCATTACTCCCAGGTCCAAACAGATCACACAGAGACTAAAAACGCAAAAGTGCCAATCCACATATCTATTAATAATGGAGATTCGCTTCCGTTTTTTTGTCTGTAACAAAAACTACGTCACTGCTTACATCACTATACCCATCATAAATCGTCATAACATAGAATAAACACACTCAAAATTTGAGCATGCAACATTAGACAGTCCTCAGTTTTTTAAAACAAGTTTTAATAGATACATTCCCAGTATCATATATTTATATATAGTTTGTTTTATTTTAATAGATATTCAAAATTAATAGAACTTAGTTTCGATTTCAAATTGTTTTTTTTTTTTTTTTTTTTACTCCTTTAATAAATTTGAGGATTTCATGATTTATTTTGCTAGTAAATATTAATAGCATTTCTTAAAGAATTTGATGTTTATATATTTATTTATTTATATATATATATATACTAGCAGCGGCTACCCGGCATCGCCTGGGTAGAAGTGGATTTTTTTAAATTTACTCCCGCAGATCCATTATTACGGAATCGTGAGTTGAATCCTCATGGGATGCCCCATTTAAATCCCCATGTAAAAAAATAGACCTTGCATTGATCCAGCTACTCTGAAAAGGAATGTTAATGTCTACTATATAAAATATTAAACGAAAAAATCCATGCTGTTATCATTTAAATTTTATTTTTAATCATCTTCGCGAATATTAATCAAATTTCTTATTTTTGTCCTGGTGATATTTAATGTGTATATATATATATATATATTTACTTTGTTGTTAATTGTTTTATTTCAAAGTTTCCTCCAGACATACACACAACTGCCCTTTATATATGTGTGTGAAGTGGTCATATACACACACAAATTCATACATACACATCTGCATATATAGTCATACATAAGCACATTCATACACATATACACACATTCATTCATTCATACCCATATTCACATACATGCATTCATATATTCACATTTGTATACACATCTATTATATACATAAAAATTTACATATACACATGCTTATGTGCATACACGTACAATATGTACATACGTACACACACACACACACGTACGTACACTACGTACACACATACACACACACACGTACAATATGTACATTTACACACACACACGTACAATATACATTTACACACACACACACACACACACACACACACACACAATATTACACACACACACACACGTACACACACACACACACACACAATATGTACATTTATATATACACACACACACAAACAATATGTACATTATATACACACACACACACACACAATATGTACATTTATATACACACACACACACACACACACAATATGTACATTATATATACACACACACACACACACAATATGTACATTTATATACACACACACACACACACAATTACATTATATATACACACACACACACACACAATATGTACATTTATATATACACACACACACACACACATATGTACACACACACACATTTATATATACACACACACAATATGTACATTTATATACACACACACACACACACACACATATGTACATTTATATACACACACACACACACACAATATGTACATTTACACACACGGAATATGTACATTTACACACACACACACGGAATATGTACATTTACACACACACACACACATGGAATATGTACACACACACACACACATATGTACATTTACATACATACATACACACACACACATGGAATATGTACATTTACATACACACACACACACATGGAATATGTACATTTACATACACACACACACACACATGGAATATGTACATTTACATACACACACACACACATGGAATATGTACATTTACATACACACACACACACATGGAATATGTACACATACACATACACACACTACATTTACATACACACACACATACACACACACACACGGAATATGTACATTTACATACACACACATGGAATATGTACATTTACGTACATGTACATATGTATGTATGTACATACATATATATATATACCCCCCACACACACACACAAGTAAATAGGAATGCTTCAAAGTATATTTCCTTCTCTTGTCTTAACTAAAAACATACATGTTACTCTAAAAATGTTCTTTTGAATTTGTGTTAATTTTGTCTGTATTTATTGAATGTTAAACATTACCTTATTCCTGCATTACATCTTTACACCACACCCCCAACACGCCACGAGTGTAAATAATGCATATTTTTTTAATTTCCTTTTTGTCTTAACTGCTCAGCCGGAATGGCAAATGAACAAGCAAAAAAAAAAAAAAAAAAAAAAAAAAAAAAAAAAAAAAAGAATCTTGTACCATTCTAAGAATTATCTTTACTCAAATGGTATATAAAGTCATAGTAGACATTCCTTAAGTATTCCTCAAGTACTTACATGTCTTCCTGAATGTTCTTTCAAGAATAACTACATTGATGAGTTCTTGGAGGAGGAGGATTCATGGAAGACATTGAGAAATTGGAATTAACTACAGGGTGGTCTAAAAGTCTTGTCACCCCCATACATATTGTTTCACTATTTTTGGTTGGTTTGTCACCCCCATACATATTGTTTCACTATTTTTTGGTTGGTTTGTTTTTGAGTAGCTAACACCCCTTCAGTACTCTACCAGATGGACTGGCTCATAGCCATGAAATAGCCTATGATTAAAGTAGATTAACTAGCTGAATAATATTCACTGACTTTACTGCGTTGGTTATATCGAATTTACCCTCCTCTATTTAGTGTAAGTTTTGTCTTGTTAATTGTTTGTACTTATTTGTTCTGTGTTTGTATGAATCCATTTAGCACCAGATGCAGGTGCTTAATAAATGTATTAAGCACACCATTCTTCTGTGCATCTTTCCACCTCGCGATACAACAGTTTTACAGTATATCAAGCTCATTAGGGTCATTTAATATTAATGTTAGGTAGACCTTTGATCAGTAAGGGACTGACGGGAACACAGATATGGGAATTCTGCTATGTTACTTTGTACTGGGTTTTTGGACTGTACAGACATGCATCAGCACGGTTGAGCTAGTTAAGTCATTTTTAGGGTAGAAGCATTTTCTACCCTGTGTTAAATAAAGACTGACAAGCAGAGAGTCAGCAAACAAAAGGACTGGCCCCATGTGTGAACACACATATGACAACACATAGTTGAATTCAATCCAAAACCATCCCACTGTATTCCCTGTCAGTGAGAATAAATAAAACAAATATTGTTATATGTTAAACATATTTCACTTTTTTATTATCAATTTCTTATTCCTACATCTCTGGATATAACAATTAATAAAGTCATTCTGATATCACCAGGCAACACAGTTTTCATTCAGTTGGATCTGACACTTGGTTTGACTATTTTTTAACCTCTGAATCCAAAAATGACCCAAGTTTTGTTTTTTTTGGGGTTTTTTTTGCGACAGGATATCCTTGATTTTTCTCCTCTAACAAATTTGTACTTATTCTATGAAATGTTTTAAAAATTTACATATAATGGAAAATAATAAAACATTTTCTTACAGTACCTGCTGTTGCTTAAATGGTCACCAATCTAAGTATTGAACAGACTCATCGCTGCTTAACTTTGGTGATCTAGAGGGAACTGGTGACTTCAATGTGACTTGACCATAAGACATTTTTGTTTTGGTCAGATTTTACAGCATGTCAACCCTTGTTTTTGTTTTATTCCTTTATGTTAGCTATTAAATATTTTTAAACATTTTTTGATTTTTTGTTTCTTAAAATTTAAATGTGATTGATGTTAAAGGCATGTCAACCTGCCACAGTTTATTCTATACCTAAAAGTGAGGGAATATCATTTACTAGACAAAATGTGATGCATTGGGTCACCCATTCAGCTCTGGGTAGATAATTGAGATTAGGGAAAAGGGAGTTAGCAAAGCGAATCAAATTTTTTTTTTAAATAAATACAGCCGGACGAAACCTTAAAATCATTTTGTTAGCTTTCTAAGAAAGGAAATGTTTGACCTCATTTAAGCTATAGGTTGCTGGTTGTGAAATTTAACAGAAATACATTTCAAATTCTCCTGGCTCTCTCTCTCCAGAGAAACTAACATTATATAACGAGGAGGTAATCAAGAGATACATAGAGGGGAAGAAAGTGATAGACAGAGAGTAAAGTAAGAGATTGGTCGGTTTTGACTTAATTGCAAATTACGCCTAATTAAAACAATTGTTTTCAAACATAATTCAATCCTAAAAGTAAGGAATAATTTAGTATAATTTTCTTGTCATTAAACTAAACAGTAAAAAACTCTTTAGGAAGCAAGAGTTGATTAACTCAGCTTTAGTATAATAATAGATAGATTGTACGTTCATATTTACATATTTTGTGCAATTGGTTCCTATTGAAAACAAATGATTTGTAAACAGTTCCTCCCACTCAAAGTCAGAGTGGACCTGGGAGTAATGGCAATAAAGGAGTTATTCCACACCTACCTAAGTCTCCAGAACTGGAGCCTCACCATTTATATCTGTACTTCTTGTCATTTAGAGATTAAAACAGAATCATTGATACTAACAGATCCAGTGGATATACCACAGTATGATAATCTAATTATTACAATGTTTACTTCAGAGCTATTGCGAATTTGGTTCAATATGTAAAAAGTACAATAATCTTGATTTAACTCTCTCAGCCCTATCTTTATCTTTCCCCTACTCTTTCTTTTTTATATTGTTCTGTGTAGCATATCCTTTCTCTTCCCTTTATAATAAAATGGAATGGTCAATTATTTAGCTGAGGTGAAAACACTCATAAGAAATAAGAATTATGTGGACAATCAAGATTTATACTTTTGCATTTCAACTTGCATGGTCTCATTTTTAACCAGAGGTTGTAATAATCAAATTATCATAAAAAATAAAAAAATGTAGCCACTGTCATATTTGATACCATAAGTGAAATCACGGTTTTTGTTTCATGAACAAAAATTTCAATTTTCTGAATCTCCATTATATTAAGATATATTGGCATCTCATTTTTAACCAGAGGTTGTTTTGCAAGATGATAACGGTTATACAATAAAGGAACATGAGTATATATAGATAATCTTTCATAATGACTGGGTGGAGAGTGTATATATATATATATATATATATATATATATATATATATATATATATAGGAAGCGCGTGGTGTAATGGTTAAAGTCATGGGAAATGGACTCGTCGCCCCGAGTTCAAATCCTGGACGTGGTAATTGCATTTCACTTAGCGCTAATACCCTTGGGAATGGTATGAATCCTACTCTCCCTCCAGCTATGGGTAAATAGCAGGGCAGACTGGGTTCTTTAACTATGGCTAGGTAACCAGTCTAGGAGAAGGAAAACTGAATTCAAACCTGTTGAACTCCGCTTAAGAAATTGACCTTGTGTCGTATCCTGCTCGTGCGGGGGAGTTGGTGTGTGTATGTATATATATATATATATATATATATATATATATATAAGTGGTCACAAGTTTCTGGATAAATAAGTTTTTTTTCAATTTGACAAAGAAGAAATAATTCTTCATTGCTGTGATGTGTCAAAATAGATTAAGTCATAATTATTGAAACTCTAAAATATGAAACCGGTTATCAAATGCAAATAACAATGAGAATTTTTAAAGATAATTATTATCCTATCTATGTAGATTTTATTGAAGACTTTGATGCAATGGTAATTTTCAGGGAAAAAAATCAATGCAGAAATATTAATAGAACCAAATAAAATTCTGGTTTGTTTAATTAAATATTCATTAACTGCAAACACATTTTATAGAATTACATTTAGTCTTTATGCATAAAAAACATACATATATTTTATATATATATATATATATATATATATATATATATGCACACACACATCTATACATGCATTATATACCTGAGTATAGACATCTATACATACACATACATAAGGCTGTATACAGACATCTATACACACACATTATATATCTGTGTGTGTGTATATGTATATATATATATATATATATATATATATATATATATACACACACATATCCACACGCAAACTAAAGCATAGCAAAAATAATATTTCCTATCACCTCCATCAGGATTATTTACACAGGAACTGTAACTTCTCCCTCGGAACAGAGTACCTGTGTACTCTGCCATGGAAAGAAAAAAGAACCCTATGAGATATATATATATATATATATATATATATATATATATTTAAATGTTGTGTATTATTGCAGCAAGTTATTTCTTAGGCATGTGCTATTGAACAACATGGAGTATTCTTTCATTTTTTGGATTTGGATTTTTTCCAGTCTTCTTGCGATCTTTAATAACTAACACAACTTACACCCCCTTCTTAAAAAAATAGTAGACTCTCCAAATTTGATAAAAACATAGATAAAAGAACTAAAAAAATGAACTAAAAACCAAATTATGTACCCCATGATGACGACTGGCGAAACAGTCGAAAGCGCTTGGGATATAATTATGGGAAATATTATATACCAATTGGATCCAGACTCAAGAAAGATCACAAGAAGACTGGAAAAAATACAAATCCAAAAATGAAGAAAGAATACTCCATGTTGTTCAATAGCGCATATATATATATATATATATATATATATATATATCAGATGTACAATGGTGTTAAATACATATATACAGCATGGAGCCAACAATCCATAGAGAAACAAGAAATTAAAACTCATAAACAAACACAAATGTGTGTGTGTATGTATATATATATATATATAAACATCAGATGTACAAGGGTGTTAAAGGGCGTTGTCCTTCACGGTTGAATCAAGGTGCACATGAAAAATCTATTAACACCCAATATAAAGGAGAGTAAAGTTGTTGATAACAAGGACCTACAAGTTTAGGTTGATTTCTTCTACCTCTTTCTCTGACGATAAACATCACCGACACCTGTAGTTAAAATCCTGGGTGTTATTGGGCCGACGAGTAGGTTGGTGGGTAAGATCAAAGCAGCTAGAAGAAGGGGGGGGGATTAAAAAGGATCTACAGAATGTAAGTACATGAGGGTTCAGTTACGATTTATTATAGATAAACAGTACAGTGATACTCATAAGGAGACTGGGAAGATTAGAAATCCTTTCCCCACATGTATTTATTACATTGAGAATAAAAATATACAGCAAAGTAATAAGAGACATTTTATTTTAATAATAATAATAATATCGGCTCTCATCTTTTGCTGCAGCCTTACTTTCAGTAATTTCAATTACCCATAGTTGATCCCAGAAATAAATAATTCATTTAACTAGTGGATCAAATAAATATATATGTGTGTGTGCGTGGGGGGGGGGATATGAAATGAGGAGATGAAGAAATAAAAAGACAACTGTTTTGAAGTATAGATGTGAAGAATAATTAAAAGTTCCAATTACCGTCGAACTGGGAAGACGGGGCAGTAAGCGGATGTAACTCAATGCAAACCCGAAAGCCACAAGGTCCACTGCAAAATGACAGAGTGTATATGGGACTCCACAATGTCATTCAAATCAAGCAGTCAAGCAGCTAATCAGAACTCAAGGAATGGAATCACCCAGATTCATGAATGGATCATTCTTGATTCCTATTTATACGAGCTGTCTTGGACACTGCTTGAGTTGCACTTAGCTGCTGTTATTCAAACCAACAGTAGGCTAACTGACTTCAATAAGATGGAGACTCTATTGAGTCCAGATGCTCAGAACTTATGTATTTATTTAATTTTGATTTAATTTTATTTAAATCCCCACTATATATATATATCAGTTCATAGAGCGTTTGGCCAGAAACCACAAGGTTCCTAGTTCAATACCTGTCCTCGCTAATTCAGCGTATGAATAGCACAGGGATCTGTGTGGTAGAGTAAGGAGCTGATGGTATGTGTGGCTCTCCACCTCAGATGCAAAAAGTCTCCTTGGTCTAGCGCTAGTGAAAAGTGGATAGACTCCCTCGCTGATTGGCTGATATCGACTTTAGGCTACCCCGATGACTTTACTTACTTACTTACTATATATATACATACATACACAGAGCAAATAAAAAGTTACTGGGCCCATTCCAATGTTTTAAATCACAGAGCCGTCTTATTTCTATCAATATTAAGATGGTTTGTAGATATTCTCACTTGTTGGGTCTGTTTACATCAATATATTGACAGGATATAACAGAAAGATAGTGTTGCAAATCTCCTGCTAGCAACAATAATATCTTCAATTTAAAAATTTAAAATGCAGCTTGGAATATGAACTACCTATTTCGAATACTGAAGGCGTGTCAATAAGATGATATGTTTGGCATAAAAACGTAACTCCTTAGATAATTACCTTTCTCGCTTTTCATCGGCAAAATAATTCAGATATTTTGCAATGCCCACAACTCCCAGATAAAATACAAATAAGAACTCAAAACATAAATATGGTAAAACAAAAAAATACCTAAATTATTTTCCTGATGAAAAAAGAGAAGAATGCACAGTATGCAAATTGGGTTATTTCCTATAAGTCTAACATAAACAAAGGGGAACCACTCTTGACTGATAAATTATTTATTTATTTTCCCATTAAACTAACTAAATCCGTCTTCTTTTTTCCTAGTAGATCAATAAATAAATAAATAATTTATCAGTCAAGAGTGGTTCCCCTTTGATCATATTAGACTTATAGGAAATAACCGAAAATTGTTTTGAAATTTAAGTTTTTTTGTGAAAAAATTGTAAAAATTTAAACTGTCGGAATTCTTATTTGCATTTTATCTGGTATGGGGACGTCACATTGCCGCAAAAATTATATCATCAATAAGTAAGTATGTAAAGTCGTCGGGGCGGCCTAAAGTCGGTACCAGCCAATCAGCGAGGGAGTCTATCCCCTTTTCACTTGCGCTAGACCAAGGAGATTATTTTTAGTGTCTGAGGTGGAGCGCCACACCTACCATCAGCTCCTTACTTTACCGCACAGATCCCTGTGCTACTCATACGCTGAGTTGGCGAGGACTGGTATCGAACTAGGAACCTTGTGGTTTCTAGCCGAACGCTCTACCGACTGAGCTAACCCGGCCCATATATCATCAATAAATATATAAAATGTAGCTTAGTAGTTTAACAACCTACTTCAAATACTGAAGACTGTCAATAAGTTTGGTGGCGCTAATTTAAAAAAGGCAGTTGAATCAAATATTGAAAATTGGCTGATTGGTTTTATGGCATGTCAACCCTTGCTGGGTTATTTTATACTGATGTCAGTTTAACAATTATGGTCTCCTGTTATAAACAGTACAAAAATATAAATCCTTTTAACTCTTTGCCTAATTTAAGCCACTCACAGTCGCTCTCTCACTACTGCAATCCTACCGTAAATCGCTGGCAGCAGCTCTTGCACGTGTCTCTTGTTTACACTGAAAAATTACTACATGAACACCCTGGCCATCTTTTGTTCCAAGGTGAATAGATAGTGAACTTCGCAATATCCCATCATACAGGTAAAAAATACCAAGAAAATTTGGTACAGCCGTGGCAAAATTTGGTAGGCAAAGAGTTAAACAGGAAAACACCTTATACAAGATCCAATGTATTAATAAATTTCACAATCGTTTTAAACAGGTAAATACTTCAGAATTAGTTGCAATATCTGTAGAATAAACATCATACTCTCCGTCATGGGAAGGCTGTGACTAGCGTCCAGTCACCACAATATCAAATAGTGGCACCACTGCCAGGGAAAATCCTCAGTGCAGGACCTTTCTCCATTGAGTTCCAGAGATAACAAATCCTTCGATGCAACAAAAACAGGTTATTGTCAGTACTGCGATGGTCTCTTAGATCCCACTATTTGTGGATCTCATGTGCAGTGAGATTACGTGTCCTTTGTAATTATTACACTTATTGATTTTTTTTTTACATTGTGGTGACTGGATGCTAGTCACAGCCTTCCCATGAAAGTGAGTATGATGTTTATACTGCAATATCAATGTTTTAAGAGCCACTGTATATACAATTTTAGTAACTTTAACATTTTATTTGATATAAAAGGAAATGTCAAACTTATCAGTTTAGTTCAAGTCAGTCAGCAAATAGTTAAACAGGCCATCTCTCACAAATTTATACACAATTTTAGTATCTTTAACATTTTTCAGCACAGGTTAGTAAGGTAAAATAAATCATATGGTCCCAATGGACCTGTGGCATTAGTTTCGTATTCGCCTGGGGGAGTTGTCTGCCCGTTTAGTTCCCGCTAGGGGCCTTTGGATATTTAAGCGGCTGGTTTGAACGTCTCTTTCTCTTTTTCCTGTCGCTCGACCTACGAGACACATGGGTTAGACTCTGGTCTACCCACTCTTCGTTGGGGCTTTGGCCCTCAACGCTGGACTAATCACTGTAAGTGATTTATACAGCATGGACTATTCTTAGTCTCATGTCTGTGCTTTTATGTTTTTCCCTTTTACTTATGTATGTTTATGTACACCTTGTATTATGTACCCTGTTTATCCATGTGCTGTACCATATTAAATGTTTTGTCTGTCAACCTTTGTTGGAGTCTTATATTCAAGTATATATCACTTTAAATCTTACAGGCCATCCCCCAGGCAATACCAGACCCCTTGCCTAAAAGAGGCAGGGTTGGGTTTATGCCCAGTGCCTAAGTGTTATGGACTAGCCTGGCCTACCTTGCATAGAGAGTGAATGCACTGGTCCATGATTATCTATACATGGCTGTCTGAGAACTTCAGGGTGATTTCTGAGGCGGCAAGAATTACGGAACCATTACACGAACCGTCTACCTTGAGGTCTTAGCACTCTTTTGCGAGTTACTATATGTCTGGCACACATGTAGTTGAAAGTACTAGTATACTGAATACTGTATGATCCAGTATACAACACTAAGGCACCCCAAAAGAGGAGTGCTGAAGGGACCACGTATTTTCGGCACTATCCATCATATGAGCTTCAGTTAGTGCATGGCTACCCATATTGAAAAGACCTTCTATTAATCCGGCCTGGTGGTATGTTCCCAAGTTCGACAAGAAACACCTGAAGAAGGCTGGAGGGCACATTGTTGGTTGGTTATTGGTTGGATTTTACGGCATGTCAACCCTTATTTATGCCGAAGACATTTTGTTTGATTCATTCTTGGTTGGTTGGTTGGATTTACAGCATGTCAACCCTTGTTGGGTCATTTTATGCCGAAGATGTTTTGTTTTACTCATACTTGATTGTTACTTAATTTTTCTTTTTTAAACTCATTTTTTCTATTTAACCTATAGATGGGACCCTAACAGGTACTACCACTCAGATTCAGAGTGGACCTGGGAGCAACAGTGATGAAGGGATGCTCCACATTCCCCAAACTTCCAGAACTGGAACCTCACCATCAGATAGAGTTTAACATCATACCCAGGGCACTAAGAACCTCAACACCACCTTCTAGCACATATATGATAAAAAGGGTTGGGGCTTTCCATAAGAGCAATAGTGTTAGGACAATCATATAGATGCTAGGGCTTGACATAACAAAAATCTTTTTTTTTAAATTCACGTAATTTCTTTACGCAACATCAAGCATGCCAACATTGTCGATTCCCATGACTCTTTGTAGCTATCCATCCCTATTGGTCATCGCTCTTGGAAAATCCTCTAGATGGCATCTAGTGTCTGTATAGAGCTAATGAATGTAAATTTTTTGGTTTGATTTCTTGTTTTTAAAGGTATACTAATTGGTCATCGCTCTTGGAAAGGAAAAACCTTAGCCTTCTAGCACATATGATAAAAAGGGTTGGATTTTACCATAAGACAATAAGGTTGGGACAATCATATAAGTGCTAGGGCTTGACGTCACCAGCCAATTGATCGGAGGAGGCCTCTCCGACCGCCCATCTAAACTAAGTAAGGACCGAAGTGGAGTGCTGCATGTCATGGATAGCTCATCCACCAAGGATTCAGACCTTAAGCATCCCAGGCCAACAGGTGTCCCCATTAGTGTATCTTACCCCTCTGAAGCTGGGAGGGCACATTGACCAAAACGTTGTGTATATAACAATAAAGATGAGGACAATGGTCCAAATAATACAAATTATCAAACCTCATCTAAAAAATTCAGAGAAATAATAGGATATGTCAACAACTTTATAAGTTTAGTTCAAATGAGTAAATTATTAAACAGGCCATCTCTCAAAAATTTATACACAATTTTAGTAACTTTAAAATTTAACTTAATAGGATATGTCGACAACCTTATGTTGTTTTGTTTGTTTTTGTTTAATGGCAAATCAACATTCATGAGTTATTTAATGCCAAAATCATCCTTGTAGAAGAATAGTAGTGGTACTATTTAATCTATAGCTGAATTGGAGTTCAAACTTGCTTACAGATATCAAAGTCCAGTATGTTAGCCACTTAGCCATGGGGACTCCACTGATGACCTTATGTTTATACCCCTTTACATCAGGTATATAATGGAGAGAGAGAGAGAGAGCAGAAGATGATAGGGTGGGTTCTTACTTGTTCTATGCTTACTTACTTCACCGGTCGTCATCTTTTCTGGGCGGTTTTCTCAGGGTTGATTTCTTCTTTCTGAGCTGAGCAGTCTGTGCATTTCTGGTTTTAATTAATAAGCAAAGACTTGTTGCTTTTCTATTTTCTTAATAGTTAGTCACTGAGAAAAGACATTCTCTCAAGATGTCGCTTCTCACCGCACAGTTTTGGGCTGGGGTTGTTTTAAACCCCAGCCCAAAACCGTGCGGTGAGAAGCGACATCTTGAGAGAATGTCTTCTCTCAGTGACTAACTGATCACACCTAACTAAACTAAAACTAATTTCTGTCTCGTGCCTTCCTTCAGCCGATCAAAAGTCGGCATGCAGGTGAGCGTGAGGTCAAACGCTGTCAATCATGGTAATTTTTCCATTTCCTCGTCATTTGAATTTTTTTTAACGAACTCAATTCAATTTTTATCTACACTACTTACACAATTCATAAGCTACCCATGAATTATGTAACACTTATAAGTTTAGTTCAATTCACTGGATGGTTAAACAAGTCTTTCACAAATATTCACACTTTTGTTTTAGTTACCGAGACATTTGTCATAAGATGAGGTGACATTAATTTAACAGAAAAACGACAAACGTGCAAAAATGTGTTTTTTTTTTTTTTTTACAAATGTGATTCTTATTTCACAGACATGCCAGCGATGATGATGTGGGGGGTGGGGGAGCGTGTACGCACATACACCACAAATGTTTATACATATAGATTAGCAGTTACACAATACAATTACAAGAATGCAACACACAAACAACACAAGGGAACAGACAGAGGACACCAAGTCGTCTTGCGGAAGAACTTACCGAAGAGCCCACACGCTTCTGCTGAGAGAGACAAAAAAAAAATACACATGGTTTTTGGGGTTTTATTTACAATTTTGTTTTTTTTTAGCTCATAAACTAAACTTGTACAAATATAAGTAATTAAATAAAATCTTTAAAAAAATAAAAAATAAATATAAACAAACACATAAGTGAAAAAATTAAAAATGAATCCGACAAATAAGTTGAAAAGATAATTGAAAAAAAAAATTATATATATATATATACTTTGGTATCGATGAAATCTATTATTTTTATTTGTCAACACATGTTTCAACCAAAATTCGCTTATTTAAATTCAAATTCTTAAATTACCACACCTATGTATTTTCATACATTTTTGTACTATTTAGAATTAAACAAATTTAATTTGATTTAACTTAATATTTTTAAACACCCATAATTTATCAAACTAATATTTTTTCACCACTTATTATTTTCTCAAAGATTTCTAAAAGTCCCCTTTTCAAAAAAAAAAAAAAACTTTCGAATTTTCAAAACGAACTGTTAAAAATATTTCCATATTTTTTCCAGCCAGGAAACACTTGAGATTTAAAACAAAAAATCCATTTATGACAATCAATTTTTATATATATATATATATATATAATCATTGCAAAATTACAAGATTTCCAAAATGTATCACAGTTATGTGCAAAATTTTCCATCATCTTTTTAGACAATTAAAAAGTATAATTTTGGGGAGATGGGGTTTAAATGATGAAAACTCTTGCTTACCCATAATATATAGAGGCACTCATATTTTTTTTCTTTGTATTAGCATTTAACTTGTTCTCTCTGAGCCCCCAATCTTCACCCACTGAGTCTTCAGAGACCTTATACCTGAACTTATAGAATTCATTTACAGATTGAATAAAAATAGTCCACAAAAAACTTCCTTCCAGGTCAGAAACATCTTTGTTTAAAGCTGCCAATCACCTCATTAAAAGAAAACCTTTGATTGGTAATACTAAACCTAGTACTAGGCTATGAATAGTCAGTATACTACAGGGAGACAATAAATGTCTCCCTTGGATTTGGACACCTCGGGGGGACATGAAAATCCTAGAATCCATCTCGGTCTCTTTATTCTCTGTTCTTTGAACAGTAAAAATGTACCTTTTTACCTCAGTTCTTTGAACACTAGAGACTTTATCTCTTGGGAATAATGGTGATGAAGGGATACTCCACATTCCTCAGAGCTCGAGATAGAGTTTAACGTCATACCCAGGATACTAAAGACCCCTCAGCCACCGCCTTCTAGCAAATATATGATAAAAAGGCCAACCCAAGTTTTTCAACATTAATATCTGACATGATATCCCTAAACCCGATACACTTAGAATGTATAGTAAAATACCACTCAACCTGAAACATCAGGCTTACAAGATCAAAGGGATAAATAGCAACTACTTATAGAATTTATTTCATAAGATAATTTAAGAGTTTTCATGGTTTTATAACTTTGTTTGCCTCCCATTCCCCTTAACCATGAGTACTTGAAAAATAAAATAAAATAAAGAGATAAAATTTCAAAAATTTAATCCTTACCTTTGAATTGCTGTTGGCCATGTACCAGAACTTCACATGTCTATTCCCAACAGTCACAAAGTAACTTCCATCTGAAGAAAATGCCACGGCACTGACCTAAAAGAAAGAAATTTTTAAATTCAAATTTAAGAAAAAAAAAAAAAATATCAACAAAAATTTGGTTGGTTGGATTTTATGGCATGACAAACCTTGTTTGGGTCATTTTATGCAAAATATCAACAGAATTTTTGAGACTGAGATGATAGTCCGAATAATCCAATAATCTTTATCGTTATCTACACAACGTTTCGGCTGATATGCCCTCCGGCTTTCTTCAAGAAATACCTGTAGAATTACCTGAAGAAGATTGGGATTCACATCGTTGTGTAGATAACAACAAAGATGATTTAATGGCATTGAATTTACCATGCTATGAATTTAATGGCAGTGAATTTACTAGGCAATGAATTTAATGGCAGTGAATTTACCATAGTAAATAGTCTGAATAATCCAAATAATACAAGTTCAACAGTCTAATTCAATGACTAGTGCTTTACAAGTTCAAACTGTGGAAGCAACAAAAAATCATTTTGGATTATTTGGATTATTCGGACTATTGTCCTCATCTTCATTGTTATCTAAAACATTGTACAGATAACAATGAAGATGAGGACAATAGTCCGAATAATCCCAAATACTAAAAATCTGGTTGGTTGGATTTTATGGCATGACAACCCTTGTTGGGTTATTTTATGCCAAAGACAATTTGTTTTATTCATTCTTGATGGCTACTCAATTTTTTCTTTTTAAACTCAATTTTTTTTTTAAATTTATTTTTTTTACTAAACCCATAGATAGGATCCTAACGGGTACTACCACTCCGAGTAAGAGTGGACCTGGGAGTAATGTTGATCAAGGTGTACTCCATACTTCCCAGAGTTCCAGGTCTGTAACTTCATCATCAGATAGAGTTTAACATCATACCCAGGGCACTAAGAACCTCAACCACCGCCTTTTAGCACATATATGATAAAAAGGGTCAGGGCTTTCTATAAGAGCAATAAGGTTAGGACAATCATATAGGTGCTAGGGCTTGACATAACAAAAATCTGGCTTTTTTAAATTCAACATAATTTCTTTACTCAACATCAAGCATGCCAACATTGTTGATTCCTATGACTCTTTGTAGCCATCCATCCCTATTGGTCATCACTCTTGGAAAGTCCTCTAGATGGCATCTAGTGTCTGTATAGAGCTAATGAATGTAAGTTTTTGGTTTGATTTCTTTGTTTTTAAAGGTATACCAAGCTTTGTGTTTTATCTAATGCCAGAGCCATCCTTATTGAAGAACAGAAGTGGTACTATTTAACCAATAGCTTGGAGGATAAGTGTGCCCATACGTTTCCCAAGAGTATTAGTCCAAAAGTTAACATAACAGCACTCCTTTGTTACTATTACTCCCAGGTCCACTCTGACTTGTACCTGATATGGTTTTATGTGGCAAATAGATTTATTTGAAAATTATCAGTGTAAGATTTTGGTTTATTTGTTCAACTTCTTAGGGGTTATTTAATACTGAAATTTTATACTAATAAATCATATGGTTTCAAGTAACTATTCCTATTCAATAATAATCCTTTGTTTGTGCACAGTCATATGGTATCAACTATTCCGATCTAATACTAACAATTTGTAAATGATTATGTTTTCAGAGCGCTGAAAGGAAGCAGCTGTACAGTCACCTGCTCACAAACCATCCAAGTGAGATGGACAAGACATGGACACTGCTGGAGGAGCAAGGACGAACTCATAAGCGATGTTCTCCTGTGGAAGTCATGGACATGCTAATGTGGGCTGCCCAGCAAGGACCTACATTGACCAACTCTGCACAGATACTGGATGCTGCGCAGAGGACTTCCCTGGGACAATGAATGATAGAAAAGGTTGGTGAGAGATTGTCGTGGATATCCATGCTAATTGCGTGACATGATGATGATGTTGTTTTCAGATATTCTTATGTAATTCAAATAATTTTCAAGGATCTGTTTGCCTATAGATGGGACCTTAACAGGTACTACCATGCCTGGTTAGTGGACCTTGGAGTAATAGCAATGACACCACACACTCTCAGAGCTTCAGAACTGGAACATCACAACTGGATGTAGTGTCATACTCAGGACATTGTAGATTATTCAATAATAATTTGCACACAAATAATTGGTTTCAAGTAACTATTCCTAATTAATAATAATCATTTGTTTGCACACAGTTATATGGTATAAAGTATTCCTATCTAATACTAATAATTTGCCCACAATTAAATGGTTTCAAGTACTGTATTTTATGGTATATAAGACACATCCCCATTTCAGCAGGTCAGATTCAGAAAAAAAAGGTTTTAGTGTATTTAAGCATATATAGTTGAAAACAGTCTAGCTGTGCATTACACAAGCAGAAACATAGCTGTATAAAAAAGCAATTTGGCAGTACAGGCAAGCAATAAGCATTCACAAGACATCTCAATAGCAGGAAATAATAATAAAATTAATAATAATAATAAAACTTCACCTATGATGCATAAGACGCAGGGCGATTTTTTGAGCCAAAATTTTTGTGGAAAAGTGTGTCCTATATGCCGTCAAATACGGTAATTAATCCTATTCAATAATAATCATTTGTTTACATTGTTATATGGTTTCAAGTATTCCTATCTAATATTGATAATTTATGCACAATCATATGGTTTCAAGTATTCCTATCTAATATTGATAATTTATGCACAATCATATGGTTTCAAGTATTCCTATCTAATATTGATAATTTATGCACAATCATATGGTTTCAAGTATTCCTATCTAATAATAATCAGTTATATGGTAATGAGTATCATGTAAATAATTTGCACATAGTTATATCATATCAAATATTCCTATGCAATATAAGATGTGCTTAAAAAGAATTTTAAAAATGGCTTAAGAAAAATAAGAATGATATTTTTCTTAAATTTCCCTCTATCTTATATGAAAATCTAAGTCCTCCCAGAGGCTAATTTTATCCCCAATGTACATTGCTCTAGGTTACTTCTACCCAGCCAGACTCCAGATTATTTACTCAAATATTATTATTATTACTACTACTACTACTACTACGAGCTGATTCAGCTCAGTTGGTAGAGCACCAGCTGAGAAATCGCAAGGTTCCAGGTTTGATACCAGTTCCCGCCAACTCAGCGCATGAGTAGCACAGATTAGGTAATCTAATTTGTGCAGAAAAGTGGGGAGCTGACGGCAAGTGCGGCGCTCCACCTCAGCAAAAAACAATTTCCTTGTTCTAGTGCTACCGAAAAAGGGATAGACTCCCTTGCTGTCCGGCTGATACTAACAATCAGCCACTCTGCCAACTTTACTTAGAACAACATTTTATCATTGTTATTATTATTATTATTATGGTGGCAGTACTGACATTATCATTATTATTATTATGGTGGCAGTACTGACATTATTATTATTATTATGGCAGTACTGCATTATCATTATTATTATTCATGGTGGCAGTACTGGCATTATCATTATTATTATCATGGTGGCAGTACTGGCCTTATTATTATTATGGTGGCAGTACTGGCATTATCATTATTATTATTATGGTGGCAGTACTGGCATTATCATTATTATTTTATTATGGTGGCAGTACTGGCATTATCATTATTATTATTATGGTGGCAGTACTGGCATTATATTATTATTATGGTGGCAGTACTGGCATTATCATTATTATGGTGGCAGTACTGGCATTATTATTATTATTATGGTGGCAGTACTAGCATTATTATTATGGTGGCAGTACTGGCATTATTATTATTATTATGGTGGCAGTACTGGCATTATTATAATCATCATTATGGTGGTAATATCAATATTACTACTACTACTCTAAAAGGAGCTATTGTAACAAAATATGAGCAGTGTTTTTCAGTACCAACACATCCATCATACTTAAATATGTCTCAACACCCTCCTATCAATAACCAGCCTGAAATTACGGGAGAAAGTGATAAAAGTGAAAGGAAATATAGGTAATAGTAAAACACTAACCAGGGAAACATACATTACAGACGCAGAAAAACATGTCCATCATATAAAGCGGCCAAAGAAGAACAACTAATGAAGACGGGGGGGGGGGGGGGGGGGCAGTTTTCTGCTCTAAAGTGTTTGTATATAATGTTTTGTAATGTACTGTTACCTTGCTTCAAACATCTGCATATTAATACTAGTGTTCCTTTATTGTATGACAATTATCATCTTGCAACAACATTATATATATAATGTGTGTGTGTATATCATATGTCTCTATAGATATATTTATAAAATGTGTATAGATATGTGTGTGTATATATATAATGTGTGTGTGTATATCGATATGTCTCTATAGATATATTTATAAGATGTGTATAGATATGTGTGTGTATACATATATATAATGTGTGTGTGTGTGTGTATATCGATATGTCTCTATAGATATATTCATAAGATGTGTATAGATATGTCTGTGTATATATATATATATATATATTATATATATATATTTAAGGGCCGGGTTAGCTCAGTCGGTAGAGCGTTCGGCTAGAAACCACAAGGTTCCTGGTTCGATACCCGCCCTCGCCAACTCACCGTATGAGTAGCACAGGGATCTGTGCGGTAAAGTAAGGAGCTGATGGTAGGTGTGGTGCTCCACCTCAGACGCCAAAACAATCTCCTTGGTCTAGCGCTAGTGAAAAGGGGATAGACTCCCTCGCTGCATGGCTGATACCGACATTAGGCCGGCCTGACGACTTTACTTTACTTTATAATATATATATATATATATATATATATATATATATATATATATTAGCATCTGATGAGTCGGGAGAATTAGACATTTTTGTCTAAGCTCCCCGAAATAGTCTATAATGCAAGATCTATAAGTCTCTTGTTATTTATTTAAATATAAATTTGCTCTGTGACTCTAACAATAAGAGCACACATTGAGCTCTCAAACTGCGACAAGTTGTTTTTAAAAAAAACCTATGTCGTAAGGAAGATTTCTTCTCTGGACTTTTGGATTATATATATATATATATATATACACACACATACATATGTGCATGCATATATATATTGTTAAACTCGCTACAAGAGGACAGTTGACAACTAACACAAATAACACAAACACCAATAAATGTATTACGGTTGTTTATTACACACGTCCGTTCGCTTCACTTCTCAACGTTCAAAGTCAGTTGCTAAGAACGCCCTTTACACGAAAACGCATGGGCACGCAAAAAGGGTTTCATAAAAGAGAAGAGTTCTCTTAAAGAAAGATAACCCAAGTTATCTTTCTTTGTTCCATGACATTAACACACACACATATATATATATATATATATATATACTAGCAAATATATGCACCCTCCGGGTGCAAGTATTTAAGTTTTAATATAATATTGTATTAAATTAGAAAGGTTAATGAAACTAAATAAGAATACAGATAAAAAGATTTGAAACAGAGGGAGTATAATAAAAAATGGAACAACTGAAACTTACTCTTCCATCACTCTTGTCTTTCATTGTTGTTTTTTCTAATTTAAGTATTTAGTTAAAAGAGGAAGTAAAGAATAAAATGACAATTATTTTATCTTGTTAATGGATTTCATTTAAGATTCATTGAAGAGATTTTTGCTTATATTCATTAAAATAAAACCAAACAGTTAGAAATCAATAATACTAAGCACATATTTATTAAATTCGATTTTTTAATATTAATATGCAAATTAGCCTTCCCATTCACACTGTAAACCGCTATTTTGTTTTGTATATATAAATATAATTGCATGTTGTCAGTATGTAGATATGGTTAACAGTATTAATAATGTAAGACAATTTTATTAATAATTGAGGTTTAGATAAAAATAAAAATCATGGAGAATGTGATGTCAATAAACTAAGAGAATTGTTGACTTGAGTAGGGATATAGTTTCGGTTACAGACAGAAAAACACACAATCTCCATTATAATAAGATATATAAAAATATATGTATGTTTTTTATGCATAAAGACTAAATGTAATTCTATAAAATGTGTTTGCAGTTAATGAATATTTAATTAAACAAACCAGAATTTTATTTGGTTCTATTAATATTTCTGCATTGATTTTTTCCCAATCCCCTGAAAATTACCATTGCATCAAAAAGTCTTTAATAAAATCTACATAGATAGGATAATAATTATCTTTAAAAATTCTCATTGTTATTTGCATTTGATAACCGGTTTCATATTTTAGAGTTTTAATAATTATGACTTAATCTATTTTGACACATCACAGCAATCAAGAATTATTTCTTCTTTGTCAAATAGAAAAACTTATTTATTCAGAAACTTGTGACCACTTTATATATATATATATATATATATATATATACATACACACACACACACACACTCTCTCTCCACATTGTTTTATTTTCCAACATATTAAAATCAATCCTATGAATGAATTTATATAGAAACCAATTAGAATATAATTTTTAAAAGTGTAATCTTTTTTATATATGTTCTTATCTACTTTCATTAGTTTTTCCAATTTAATATATTTCATTGCATTAAAACTTAAATACTTATGCCCAGAGGGTGCATATTCTTGCTAGTTTAACTAATAGCATAAATCCATTTCATAATCAAAAGATAAAATCAGGCTATCAAATTCACTGTAAAAAAATAAAAAAAAACTATGACCATAATTTTTCTATTTATTTCACAATTTCAGGTGTGAGAGGCTCAGGATTCTAAGGGTTAAATACATTAAAAAGCGTGTTTCTCCCTTGAATACGCCATGTGAAAATATAGGTATGCTTTGTATGCCGTCAAATATTGTAATGAGAGAAGGTGTGGGTGGCCTAATGGTACAGAGAATCAAAGTGGCAAACTCCAGCTGGGACAGTTTGTATTCATTGATACACCTGGGGTATCTCTTCTCCTTCCATCAAATTATGGGTAAATAGAACAGTTGGAGCCCTTGTAAAGACTAGACATCTGGGATATTCAATAATAGTTCATTCTTTGCAGATGGTACTATTAAATAATGAACAGGCATAGCCTATCATTTTTGTAATGAAGTGTAAGATTTAAGTTCAGCGGTTAACCATAAGTAATGTCATCGAGGTGGCCTAAAGTCGGTATCAGTCAGACGAGGGAGTCTATCTCTAGAACTAGACCAAGGAGACTGTTTTTGGCATCTGAGGCAGAGCACCACACCTACCATCAGCTCTTCACTTTTACTGCATGGATCCTTGTGCTACTAATATGCTGAGTTGGCAAGAGCTGGTATTAAACCTGGAACCTTGTGGCTCTTAGTTGGACGCTCTACCAACTGAGCTAAACCGACCCTAATTCATAGAAAATCATCCAAAAGTTTGCTGTTAGTCTTTAACAGGATTCTAATCACTTGCTTAGATTTTCCGGCAGTCAACCTTTGTTAGGTTTTATTTTGGGTGGTCTTATTCATTCTTGATGAGTTTTTTTTTTCCCTTTTCTTTTTAATTATAAACACAATTTGTTTTTTTAAACACATTCCAAGGTTGGTTGGTTTGGTTTGATTTTATGGCATGTCAACCCGTGTCGGGTTATTTTATGTCTAAGACGTTTTGTTTTATTCATTCTTGATGAGTATTCAAATTTTTTTTAACACATTTTTTTAAACTTATGTATTTTTCTAGTCAACCCATAGATGGGTTTGGATTATTTTGTTTTATGGCATATCAACCTCGGTGGGTAATTTAATGCCGACAAAGTTGTGAAATAAATTCATTCTTAATGCATAATACAATTTTGTTTGTCAACTCATGTTTTTCTATTTAACCCATAGATGGGACCCTAACAGGTACTACCACTCCGGGTCAGAGTGGACCAGGGAGCAATGGTGATGAAGGGGTGCTCCACATTCCCCAAACCTACAAAACTGGAACCTCACCATCAGATAGAGTTTAATGTCATTTTCAGGACACCGCCTTCTAGCACCCATACAATAAAAAGGGGTTGGGGCTTGCCATAAGGGTAATAGGGTCCCATAGATGGGATCCTAACAGGTACTATCACTCCGGGTCACAGTGGACCTAGGAGTAATGGTGATGAAGGGGGTATACTTCACCATTAGATGCAGTTTAACGTCATACCCAGGACACTATTCTTATTGGTTGATAGAATCCTACAAAACAGGTCAATCTATGGGAAAAGGTTTTCTCCACCGTGCATGAAAGTTATATGTGCTTACATGGAAATTCGTAAAATAAATGTAATAATTGGACAATTTTTGGGGTAATTTTCACCTTTAGTTGTTAAAATTCCTAGCATAAAATTGTGCGTGCACATTATCTGAAATGAACTTAATTGTTATTAACAACACATTTTATGATATTTTTGCGTTAAAGCATGCAGTTGTATTGTTTTTGAAACGATTCTAACATTTGTATATTTCGCACGGACACATTCAAAATGGCTACCATCTTGTTTCAAAGTGAAAGTCAGTTGGCAAAATTCCTAACATAAAATTATCTGAAATAAACTTAATTGTTATTAAGAATACATTTTATGATATTTTTGTGTTAAAGCATGCAGTTGTATTGTTTTCGCAAAAGTTTCTAAGATTTGTTTATTTAATATGTAGACTTTTAAAATAGCTAAGTTCAAAGTGAAAGTCAAGGGAGGTTACTCTAATTGCCTTATTTGCTCGGAATTTTAACAACTAAAGGTGAAAATTACCATTTTTTGTACGTTTATATTTTTCAATTTGATTGGATATTCCCCCCTCCAAAAAAGCAGGATGCCCATAGTCAGCACCCTTCATCCTACCTATAGCTGAAGAGTTAAGTAAAAAATATACCAATAAGTCTAGAGATCCCAATCTGAACAACTATTTACCCATAGCCCCCCTCTCGGGGGAGGGGGGATAAATTCCCATTTTTCTCCATAAGCATGAAGTAAAATTCAAATAGGTTCATACAGGATTTGAACTTCATTTGTCAAGTCCATTTCCTGAGAAATAACCATGATACCACCCTGACCCCCCCTCCATTGTATCAACAGTGAGGGTTGGGGCTATTTAGAGGCAGAAGGGACCATAT
The DNA here is from genome assembly GCA_023376005.1 of Doryteuthis pealeii. Classification (NCBI taxonomy): domain Eukaryota; kingdom Metazoa; phylum Mollusca; class Cephalopoda; order Myopsida; family Loliginidae; genus Doryteuthis; species Doryteuthis pealeii. The sequence goes on from CM042168.1 coordinate 77,380,276, forward strand.
GACCTTTAGGCACCCCTTTTTGATCTCGATTAAGAAAGACATGTTTTTCATTTACACTGTCAATATCCGGTTGTTTTAACAGATGATTTTTAGATTTTTTTTTTTTCTAATTATGAAACTAACCCCAACAAACAACTGGATATTGACGGTGTAAATGAAAAACATGTCCTTTCTTAATAGGGATAAAAAAGAGGTGACTAAAGGTAATATGGTCCGGAAGTGGTAAAAGCGATAAAAAATTTTTTTAGAAAAGTTTTGTCTTTTTTTTTTTTCTTTAACACACCACATACACGAATAAGTACGGATGTATCTGCAATCTTTCGCTGTTAACGCTACAAGGAAAGCGTATCTGTTAATTTCAAGATCCATTTACCCCCATCAAGTTAGCACAAGAAAATTTCAGGGAATCAGCTCATTTTTCACATTCCACAATTGTTGAGGGGGGTCCTAGGCTGAGCGAGTAGACCAAAGATAAATTTTCACAGGATGGCGGAAAGCAATGTCTCCGCACCAGTGGCTTTCAAGTAAAAAAAAATAAAATAGATAAAAATAAAATGAAAAAACTATGTATTCCATTCTATATATCAATTCTCCTGTTCCTTAATTGTATGAACGTTATCATCTTGCAATACCCTCTAGTTAAAAATGAGACCGTCCAAATCACCCAAGATGAAATGCACAAATGTAAATCCTGTTTATCTGCTGTTGCTTATCCGCCAAATTCATATTTCTTATGAGTGTTGTCACCTCGGCAAAATAATGAACTATTCCGTTTTTATTAAAAAGAGAGGGAAGAAAAACGTCATGATACACAGAAAAAATATAAAGAAAGAAAGAAAGAAAGCAAGAAAGAAAGAAAGAAAGAAAGAGTATGGGAAAGATAGACAAAGAGGGTGAGCACACAAAAGTGATAACACTAATCTGCTTCAGTTGAACATGATGAGAGTGAGTGTGTTAAATCAAGATTATTATGGTTTTTATATATTGAACCATGTTGGCGAAGGCCGGTATCGAACTAGGCTCTACCGACTGAGCTACAACTCAGCGTATGAGTAGCACAGGAATCTGTGCGGTAAAGTAAGGAGCTGATGGTAAGTGTGGCACTCCACCTCAGACGCAAAAACAATCTCCTTGGTCTAGCGCTAGTGAAAAAGGGGATAGACTCCCTCGCTGATTGGCTAATAGCGACTCAAGGCCACCCTGACAACTAATATATTGTACAATTTTTGTAATAGCTCCAAAGTAAACATTAAATGTTGTAAGAATTAAATCATAATACTGTGGTATATCTACAGGTCCTGCTAATTCTATATATAATAGAATCGGACTAATTTTATCTACATTTAGCTTTTTTTATCTTTCATCATCAGGTCTTACTGACTCTCTCTCACCACCTGTCCCTATCAATCATTGCTCTTGGTAAGTCTCCATATGACATTCATAATCCCTACAAAAATGATTGATGTAGATTTTTGCAGGCGTGTACATGTGTGTGTGTGTGTGTGTGTGTGTATGTGTGTGTGTGTATATATATATATATATATATATATATATATATACCCCAACTCCTCCACACGAGCAGGATGCAACACAGGGCCAATTTCTTAAGTGGAATTTAACAGGTTGGAATTCAGAGTCTTCCATCTCCACGACTGGTTGCCTAACCAAGGTTAACTCTTAACATCCTGTTCAGAACTTTCCAAGTCCAGAATATATATAAATCCTATTGCCTTTGCATTTATTTCCCTTAAATCAAAGACTTCTATATATGTTTAATATTACATTTAAACAAAGGCTATCATTTGGGGTGGATTAAGAAAACGAATGTGACTTCTGGCCGGGTGGAATGAAGTGGTATAGGACGTTAAGAGTTAAAGAATCCAGCCTGCTTAACTATTTACCCAAGACAGGACGGCGTTAATATCGAGCCCTGCAGGACACTAAGACTCTCAGCCGTCACCTTCTAGCACCCATATGATAAAAAGGGTTGGGTGTTGACATCAGGGCAATAGGGTTGTGACAATCATATATGTGCTAGAGCTTAACGTGACCAGCCTATTTAATCGGAGGGGACCACTTCACTCGTCTAGCCTAAGTAACGGCCTAAGCGGAATGTTGTAAGTCATGGATTGCTCAGCCACCAGGATTCCACCCTTAAGCATCACGAGTAGCCACCTACAGCCAACAGGTAGCTCTATTGTGGAGGCATTTTTTTTGTTACCACTGCAGAGGTGCAGTCGGTGCATTCTTCTGCCTCAGCCGACAGTGCGGTGGGGGATGAGGGGTTTCATACCTTTCCCAAGGGTATTAGTCCAAAAGTGAGCATAATAGCAAGACTGAAGTTTGAATTCACTTACTAAGATATCACAGTCCACAGAGATCCCCCCCCCCAAACACCTTGATAATCACATAACAGATGGAAAATGTCACTCCCATTTATAGAAAATACCAGACTGACATGAATAAATATTGAGATACTTACAAAACCACCCATGATACTTGTGTGGTTATAAAATACCAATTACCTACAACCTCCATCAAGTTACTCTCTACAGTCTCTGACCACCTGTGGCTAGACACCCTTTATAATAAATATATATTTAACTAACTAAATTCTCCTTATTTATTGAATGGCCCTCACATAACTTTTATTTTATAAGATAAAAAATGTGCATATATATATATATATATATATATATATATATATAAATGATGTTCTGGTTCCAACGGGAGAAAATTTAATATCTTATAAAAAAGAAGGTCCGCAAAATGTATTATGTTCTCAGAAAAAAAATTTTTATTCTTTTTATCTTACATATGCAACACACGTTTCTGATCTGTTGTCTTCTTCAGGCATTGAGTTATTATTTTGGCAGAATATGTCCGATATTTGATAGGTTGTGTGTGTTTCTGTAACTTTTCTATTATGTAGGATCTATATCATAGGATCCTAATGATTCAATAAAGGCTGATGAAGCGGAATTCAATATTCCAGCGAAATATACTATACATTTTTGTCTGAGTTTTGTTCTTTCATTCCTTATTTTACCTCATTCTGTCGGATTCATTCCAATCCTCTTTTCCTCATATATATATTTTTACATATACAGAGTATTATAATAAATAAATGAATATATATATATATATATATATTATATATATATATATATATATATATATAAATTCATTTCTGCATTTCTTTGCCTCCTCAGTCTGATTTTTACTAATTTGAAGACCTCGTTATTGGTAAGATCTTACAGTTTCACTGATCTTTGGCATTTCCCCCCCAAAAAAAACATTTCTACTTCCACATTTATTAAATACACCATCTCACAGGCACACATACACTCACGATTTTAAGAAATTTTGAGGTTTGCACATGTTGGTCATATTTGTGAAATTTTTTTTTTTTTTTTTTTTTTTGTGAATATTTTTTGTGAAAATTTTTTTTTGTGAATATGCATGTTCTTACTTTATGTATTTTATGTTATTATTGTCGGTTTTTTTAATGTGTATATCTGGGTACATAAATATATATATGATGTGTATAATATATGTATATGACTTCTAATATGTATATGTGTAAAATATGAGTATAATATATGTAATTAATATGTATAATATATGTAATTAATATGTATAATATATCAATATATATATAAATATATTATGTGTATATCTGGGTACATAATTTTTTTTTTTCTCACCTTTGAAGATATTTTGTTTGACGCCACTTTATTGTTGGTCCTCCAATTCCAAACATTTACTATCATATCATGTTGGGTACCAATGGAAACAATATATTTCATGTTTGGTGAATAGGCCTGAAAAGACACAAAGACAAACAAAAATGTCAATCAAAACAACAATTAGATTTATATTAAAACAAACAAAAAGAATCTTCATTATCACATATTATACAGTGGTACCTTAACTTATGAATTTTCCAAGTTACGGGCTGTCACTCTGTCAATTTTTTCCTTTGTGCGGAAAGATAAAATTTGAAGTACAAGTGAGCTTCAGAAGCGCTTATGTTAATAAGTTCACTAAAAATGTTTGAGTGTCAAAATTTCTTACACTTAAAAAAAAAAAAAAAAAAAAAAAAAAGGAACAAGAAGAAAATCTAAGGTCATTATGGCTAACAATGTGAAAAACATCAAACAGTCTAGCCAATAAAGGATATATATATATATATATATATATAAAACAATCCATTTAGCGGACCTTCTTTTTTATGAAAATTAAATATTTTATAAAAAAGAAGGTCCGCAAAATAGATTGTTTTTTTGGGTTTTTTTTTAATTTCCTTATTATTTTACATTTGCGACACGTGTTTCAGATCTTCTGATATCTTCTTCAGGCATTAATTAACCATGTTAGGAACATAGTCAATTAATGCCTGAAGAAGATATCAGAAGATCTGAAACACGTGTCGCAAATGTAAAATAATAATGATAAAAATTTAAAAAAAAAAAAAACAAAAAAAAACAATCCATTTTGCAGACCTTCTTTTTATAATATATATATATATATTATATATATATATATATATATAGGTACACTATCTCTAATCTGAAACTCCTGGAACCAATTACTAAAGTTAACCAATGATGAGCCTGTTCATTACTTAGATGGGTGACCACTAATCAACCTAAAACCTGTGTCAGACTACTGTTTAAAAGTTAGGACAGTGTGCAGAATAAAAAGAAATTTTTTTTTTTTAATTTAAAAAAAGGAAATATCAATGTACAATGAATGCGATTCCCTAGACAGGTTGATATGCCATTCTGAATGAATAATGAAAATGCACTGATTACTGAAGTTAAGCAATGATGAGCCTGTTCATTGCTTAGATGGGTAACCACTTCATAACATCAGATTCTGTGTGTCAGATTAAGACAAGCTTCATAAATAAATACAAAATCAAAGTAATTAAAACAAAAAGATTTTTTTTTTAAAATCCTCCTGTTAGTTGGCAAGACACTTGAATCTTTTCTCGTTCTATTCCCCCAAATTCATTTTTTTTTTTGGGGGGGGGGCAATGTTACATTGGATCAACCTATTGAGCAACATGTTAGACTACACCTCAGTTCGAGACAAATCTGACATCATCCAAACAATATAATCTTTTCTGTCAGGTCTGAGCAGGAGAGACAAAATCAAATCAACAGCTTACACTTGAGAATTTAATCCAATATAATCAAAAAACTTTGTCAGCTCAAAATAAACTGTCAATATTATCCAATATGGAATTCGGGTCTTGTAGGATCAAGTTGAGTCAAGCTTTTAGCTAATTTTTAGGGCTCAGCACGTACATAGAATATCTTGATGTGTGTCTGTATATGCACAGTTATATGATTTAGAGGTGTAATGGTGAGAGTCATAGGAAATGGACTCGTCGAGCTGAGTTCAATTCCTGGATGAAACTGTTTGCATTTCACATGGCGCTAATACCTTTGGGAAAGGTATGAATCCAATTCTCCTTCCAGCTATGGGTAAATAGCAATGCTGACTGGGCTCTTTAACCTTGTCTAAGTAACCAATCTAGGAGAAGGAGAACTCTAAATTCAAACCTGTTAAACTCCAGTTAAGAAATTGTCGTCGTGTTGAATCCTGCTTATGTGGAGGGTTGGTAAAAATATATATATGCTTTCACATATTCCTATCTGATCATGAACGGTGGGCGACTTCCTAAACAACTGCTCTATGGGGAACTTGTAAATGGAAAAGGATTTGGCTCAAGGGCCCAAGATGAGATACAATGATTGCCTGAGGTCAACCTTGAAAAGGTTTAACATCGATGAGAAGACTTGGGAGAGTAAGGCTTTGGACCATGGGCACTGGAGAAGACCTTTGTAGGAGGGCACAAAAAAGTTTGAGACCAACCATATGCAGCATGAGCGGTTGAAACAAGAATATAGAAGTAGACAACCAAGGGCTTCAAATCGGTCTACTATGTGACTAGTGTGGAAGGCTATGTCTGAGCAAGGCTGGCCTGATCAGTCACCAAACTGTGCACTGACGGGATGTACTAATAAAAAACCCTGTGCTCTCTGGAATAACTTGTAAATTTCGGAAGATGTGCAAGACTTTGGCAGGGCTAAAGAGCCACTTTAGTGCAGCTCACCGTTGAACTTGTTGAAGCTCACCGTTTTATTCTTTCAACTTTTGAACTTATTTTTTATTTTATTTTTTTTATCAAGCAATGGCAATACTTGAACACGAGTTTGCTGCCATCATCTGATCAGCATCATAATCAAGTTGTGCTGACATTCCCATGACTCTCACAACCTGTGGTGTACTCTGCTGGTTTGAATTCAATATTGGTTGCCTTACCAAGGCTAAAGAACCCAATCTACCTTACTATATTCACCTATAGTTGGAGGGAAGACAGATGGATTCCTGCCTTTCCCATTAGCATAAAATGAAATGCAAACAGCTCCATCCAGGGTTTGAATTCAAGGTCTCAATCCCATTTCTTACAATGATAACCAAGTCTTTCACAGAGCATCCAGTATCTGCACAGAGCTGATTAATGTACATTTTTGCTTGTTGGCCTACACTTGTGTGTCCATGTGTAGGTGTCCACAAGAGAACTCCAATCAGGAGTTCATATTTGTGAATTCCAAAGACTGCATAAGTAAAATAGAAACTTTCTTGGCAACGTTTTTCAATTTCAAGTCTTACAACACCAACAGAAAAGGGCAGGAACCACAAAGTTCTGGGTTCGATACTGGCCCTCGCCAACTCAGCGTATAAGTAATACAGGGATCTGTGCGGTAAAGTGAGGAGCTGATGGTAGGTGTGTTATTCCACCTCAAATGCCAAAACAATCTCCTTGGTGTAGTGCTAGTGAATAGGAGATAGACTCCCTCGCTGATACCAACTTTAGGCCACCCCAATGACTTTACTTACACCAACAGAGAAAAAAAAACCTCAAGACATTCAGTTCTCTACTCTATAACATTGACTCGATGTGGTAATTGCACTTAGCGCTAATACTCTTGGGAAAGGTATGAATCCTACTCTCCCTCCAGCTATAGGTAAATAGTAGGGCAGACTGGGCTCTTTAACCTTGGTTAGGCAACCAGTCTAGGAGAAGGAAAACTGAATTCAAACCTGTTGAACTCCACTTAAGAAATTGACCTTGTGCCACATCCTGCTCGTGTGGAGGGTTGGTATGAATATATATATATATATTAATATATAATATATATATATACACCTGCTCGTGTGAGGGTTTATATATATTATATATATATATATATATATATATATATATATACCTGCTCGTGTGGAGGGGTTATATATATATATATATATATATATATATAACATTGACTTGTATAGGTTTTGAGTTATAACAGATGATAGGAACTATTTAATTCTTTTATCTATTTTGGTCTTCTCTCTTCTTTTCTTTCTTCTAAACTGTGAAAAGACAGTCAGGGGACAGCTGTGCGGAATCAGTTCCATCTGCAAGATAGGAAGTTCCAACAAGGAACAAGTGAAGCGTCCACAAAAGAAACCCGAGAATCACAAAAGGTAGGTTTGGCTTGAAGAGCACCCACATCAAACACAAGCGACCAAAAGATGAATAGTTTCATCTGCTTTCCATTTCACAAGAATTCAAATCAAGAGAAGCGTGAAAATCCCAAGAGAACAATAAGGTACATTCAGGTGTACATCCCTCCCACCCCCACCCCTATAATCTACACCCTTACCCCCACCAAAACATATAGAATAATAAATGGCGAGAAATTAATATGGTAAAAGCTATAATGTGAATCTTGAAATCATCATCTAGTGCTGGTTACCAAATTTGGAGTCTCTTAATCCCCTCCCCCACATCTCCAGAGTCGTCGTTCTACAAAGGGGGGGGGCAAACCTTTTTCGTGAGTGTGCCCCAACATTGGCAAAAATCTTCTGGAAAAAAAAAAAAAAAAAAAAAATACCCTCATATGCCTATAGGAATTTTTAGATTATCATTTTAATCATATTCGTATCTTATAAATTATTTCATAGAGAAAATATAAATGTAATATATAGTACTCAAAAATCATCGATAGAACATTTATATTTGAGTTAAGGTAGCATGGACATGGAGTCAATGGCACCTGGTTTCTGACAGTTTCTTGGCTATGCGATCTTCAAAACCAACCAAAAGATTGCATAGACAAGAAAATGTCAGTAACCAGGTGTTGACTCCATGTCCACACTACTTTAACTCATATATAAATATTGGAGGAGAGCACACTGTTTATATATATATATATATATATATATATATATATATATATATATATAATATATATATACTAGACCTGTTCTGTTAATCTCACTTGCATTCATTCCTGACCACTGACAATCCCTTATAATTTTTCAGTATCTTTACAATAATTTAAATGTACAGATTGTGTGAGCTGAAATATCTGTTAGTCTTACTTGCATTCATCCTTGACCATTGACAATCCCTTTTTTATCTAATTTTCAATATACAGATTGTGAGCTGAAATTTGACCAAACTAATTTTAGGCAAAATTTGACAATTAAATCAACTTCCCCTTCTAAATACTGATACTATTTAATTTTTTTATTATCCTTATTCACTCATATTCCTGTGAACAACAAACCATTTTCTTTCATCAAGAGAAAACTCACCAAGTTTGAACAATTGTAAATTAATAGAAATGTAATAGGAATTAAACTGTACCCATTGTACTCTCTAGACCAGAGGTAGCAAAACATTTCTTTTAAAGATATTCTTAAAGAAATAGCAAGAATAGTTTTGAAATTAAAAAGCAGTAATTAATTTGATTAATTACAATTCAGGTTTTATGAAGTGTAAATTTGATAAGGGAACACAAGTAGGGAAAATTCACATACACGCACCCTAAGAATAATTTTCCTTGAATTAGTTGGTGACTGGACCCATAACCTGCTTTAGTTACAGAGGTGCAACTCATATACTATGTCTTGGGCAGGAATAGCTTAGCAGAGCTCTTCCCACTCCAGGTCTACAAATCCTTCTCCAAGGCACAAAGGTTAAAAATACCACTCTGCCCTTCTATTTACCCATAGCTGAATTGATTTTAATTGCATGCCAACCCATCTAGGTTTATTTTATGCCAAGAGGTCAGGGAATCATAGCAATTGTACATTCATATTTACATTTTTTGTGTAGTTATTTTTCACACATCTTATTGAATATGATTAATTTTTAAATAAATCTATTTGACCCATAGATGGGATCCTAACAGGTATTACCACTCTGGGTCAGAGTGAACCTGGGAGTAATGTCCATAGCTGGAGAGAGAATAGTAGGATTCATACCTTTCAAGGTTATTAGTGCTATATGAAATGCAAACTGCCTTGTTCAGGATTTGAATTCAGTTAGCCGTTTCCACTTTCTATGACGATAATTGGTATGCCACGAGCGCCTTTTTTAAGATTCCCCCCCAAAATCAATGTCTTTCAACTTTGAATTGTTTATTCTAAATATATTTTGTTAAGATCCATTGAAAGAATAATTGCTTTCTTAAGAGTCTTAAAATTCAACATTTTGAATTGTTTATTTCAAAATTATGAGGCAAAGATAAAATGAAAATTATTAAAAGGCTTCTTCAAATTACTACTTCTCCCTACAAAAAAAAGAAAGTTATCTTTCACATGGCAATAAAAGGTTTTGATTTTTTTTTTTACATGCCTATCCCACACACACCACATATACAGATTATGAGCTTAAATTTGTACAAATAAATTTTAGGTAAAATTTTGCAATTAAATTGCCAACTTCTAAATAGTGATGCTAATTTTTTTTTTTTTTTTGTTTACATTGACTCACATTGCTGTGAACAACAACCTAAACAAAAAAAATGACGTTCTTAAAAGAAAAGAAATAATAGTTTTGAATTAAAAAACAGTAAAGTTAAGTAAAATGCTGATAGGTATGCTTCCTGCATCCCTGACACACACAAATCTAAAAGGACGCAGTAAAATCATGTCCATGTGTCCCAGTGTTTTTCGTTTTTCTTCCATTACCATTTCAAGCTAATTGTATATACATTTTAATAGTTTCTTAGAAATGAATTACACAGCATAGGTTACAAGGTAGGAGTTAGATGGCTTTAGTTGCTTCCCCTGATAATGAATAAAAACCCTACAATCTATTAAGAAACTTTAGTTGGGACCCATAAATTTTCCCAGGGACTCATTCAAAGCAAATATGTGTCCTAAATCAAAAAGCTATCAGCATCACTGAAAATATATACCTTTTTGGCAACTTTAATTTAAAATAATCATGCTATCATTCATATGCCAATAAAATGTTTTTTTTACACAACCATCCCACACACACCACAAAAAATATTATTTGCCATAAATTATGAGGCAAATATGAAACAAAAAATTTAAAAAAAAAAAAGGTAATATTTTCTGTTTTCAAATTCTCAACCAAGAAATGTTATCCCTTCTACAACTGGTTTGAATTCAGAATTTTCCTTCTCCTAGACTGGTTGCCATCCCAAGATCAAAGATCCTAGTCTTCCCTACTATTTATCCATAGCTAGAGAGAGATCATTTAGATCCATACTTTTCCCAAGGGTATTACCTCTATGTGAACTCGGATAGCAAATTCAAATCAAATCACTACAAAAAAAAAAAAAAAAACTGTTATCCCTCACATGCCAATCAAATTGTTGTTTTTTTGTTTTGTTTTTTTTTCCCCTTTTTTAATGTGTGTTCCTCTAAGGTGGCACAAAATACCACAAAGGTAGGTTAACACGCAGCCCTGTTCTAGAATCTGCAAAATCCATGAGCACATCTGGAATATAATTGCTTTTGTGAGGTCCACCACATTAGAAAAAATATTATATGTGCACCATGTGAAAAGACTTAATAACTGCTTTTCATGACGGTGAGGAAGCCCACCCAACACCCCAAACTTGTTGAATTCGGTACAAGACAATACTGAGTCAATGAAAACCTATAATTTTTAGCGTCATCTTAGATGGTAGATCATATACAGATAAGATTGACTGGTTAATTAGAAAAGCAACATAAAAGAAAAGAAAAAATAGTACTACACATCTCCAATTATAATAAGTGGAGAAAGAGGCACTACAAAAAAAAAACAGACACAAGGACTATAATAAGACTGTTGGATAGAGAAAGTTTTCAGCTACAAAATTCCCCTCACCACATGGTCATCTACGTTTTCACCAGTTACAAAGTAAAGTAAGTCGGCAGGGTGGCCGAATGTCCGTATCAGCCATACAGCAAGGGAGTCGATCCCTTTTTCACTAACGCTAGACCAAGGAGATTATTTTAGCATCTGAGGTAGAGAACCACACCTACCGCCAGCAAAAAAAATTTTTTCCAATATATATAATATATATATATATATATATATATATATATATATATATATGAAATGAAATGGTCAGCTTCACTGAATCTCAAAATGGAGGTGAGTTTAGTGAAAGTTTGTTGCTTAGGGAGGGGATGTAGAATTGGAGTCAAATTAGCCCTGATTGGGTCGCTTGGGAGAGAAAATACAATGTTGAAAGACCCAAAATTTTCAATGATCCCAGAAATAGGACATAGCTGACAATCCCCCTAATCATCTAAAAAACGTATTTTGCAATATTTATATATATATATATATATATATATAAGCAAAAGGTGCTATATTTATAAGTAAATAGTGCCCAATATTGTTGATAGAGCATGTATATCTAAGTTAAGGTAGCAAGGACAGGTTACTCAGAGTTTCTCACTTATACAATTCTCAAACACACCACTTAGTTTGAGAAATGCATAGGCAAGAAATTGTCAGTAACCAAACGCTGTTGACTTCACACTACCCTAACATACATACATATATATATATATATATGTATGTATGTAAGGGTAGTGTGAAGTCAACAGCGTTTTGGTTACTGACAATATATATATATATATAGACAAAAGTTCGGGTTGCCTATGGGTTCACCTCTGAGCGGCGTTTTGGCGTGCCTTTTTCTTGAATTTTTAGAATCCGGTCCCTTTCAATATATTCTACCAAATAACTCTAATTTTTTCCGTTACATTGACACCCTATTCATTTACCCGAAAAATTGTAATTTAATTAACATCATTGACAAATTAAATGATGTTGAACCCTCCATCCAATTTACACATGAACTGGAACATAACCACTCCTACCATTTTTAGACACACTTATCATAAATAATAACAACAGTTTAGAATTCAAAGTTTATCACAAAAATACTAACAAAAATGACTACATCCATTTTTATTCCAACCATAACACTAAGATAAAAAGTGGTATCATAATTGGTTTCTTTCTACGAGCTCTTAGGATATGTAACAAGCAACATTTAGATGAAGAATTCAATTTTATTGAGAGGTCTTTCCTCAAATTACAATACCCCTTAAATTTCGTACACCGTGCCAGAAAAAAGGCATTTAAAATACATAATAAAACAAGAATAATAATATCACATCTCCAAACAATGACACACACATAATAGTATAACGTCTCTGATAGATACATCATACTTCAAATAATCCTATTACTGATAAAATATAATAAAACTTAAGTAAGATTGTATAAACTGTCGCTCACCCCACGAAGACAGTGAAGAACATCCTTCAAAATAAAATAAAAATAACCCAGACACATACATTCTGATGCTGGAGTCTACACTATTGACTGTTAAAATGTAAAAGAAATATGTAGGGGAGACTTCCCGATCCTTAACTAAACGTCTATCGGAACACAATATCACATTAAACGTGGTTTCCAAAACAATGCATTAGCTAAACACATCTTTGATCACAATCATACCTTTGATTTCAAAGGTGCTAAAATATTAACCCACATACATGATAAAACACTGCGTAGAATCATGGAATCTTGTGTATTCTTACCCATAAACCATACCCCAAAGACAAGGTTCTTTTAATATATCCCTTATCTAGCGACTCTTATTATCAGAAACCAAAAATCCTTCACATAACTTTTTTTCCGTTATTTACGTCCCATTAAATTAAATTTTGGTTTATTGTTTTGTTTTATGAATAAGATCTTTTCCCTTTTTATTTTGTTTTTGTTTTCGGTTTAATAATACCTTACATTAGATCCAAATCGCTTAACATTATCTAAAATAATAACCAAATTCGCCATAACCTTTACTTTATAATATAAAACAAAACACAATAAATATTTAATCATTTATTAAATACAGAACTTAATATAATAAAAATTAGAAATTTAAAAAATAATTAATCGTTAAATAAAAAATATATAAAAACTTCTTTTCTAAAATATTAACATATTCCGCTCATAACTTTTTCACTTTATATATATAAAACTAATTACAGTAAATATATCTAATCATTTATGAATCACAAGAACTTAAAAAAAAATTTAAATATTAAAACATTTAATCGTAAAAAAAAAATTCCTTTAATAAAAGTCTTTTGAAATTCCAACCGTCACATTTCTTAACACCCATCCCCTTCCGTTTAAATTGTTTTCGCTTTGTTTCCAAATCTCAAAATTTCTCGCTTACATTTTTTGTCAAAACAAATATACACTGGAGACTGATGATCCGACATCTTATAGCCAACTTAATAATGAAATACTAAAGTGGCCGCGGAATGCCAACGGTGTTGTTGGGGTATTTTCAAAAAAGATTTTGAACCATAGTGTGTGTGAGGATGAAATATGGTGGGTGCGTGTCTTTCGGCTTGTTTTTTGCACAAGCTTATTAATGTTTTTGTTTTTGAATGTTAAACTCATTAACTTCCTCTCGAGCCAACAACACAATTGGCTATTTTTTCAGTAACTAAAACCAAACATCTAAACCTTTGTTATTTTAGGAAACCAAAACAAACATTTAATCTCCATTCTCTCCTACAGTAAATATTTTTTTATTATTTATAATGCTTATTTTATATAACATTATTGTTCAAAGAAGAAATGTCAATTGAAAAGATAAATTTAAATAGATTTAAACATTTATGTCCATCCACATCAAACTTTCGACTGCGGTAAATCCCCTACATCACGCACGGAAGCCACATTCTGATCCTAATTTTTCCAGACTTTAAATTCGTTCCTCAAAAATTGGTGTAAAAGTTTGGAAAAAATTTTGTCGTTATTTATCATGAGTTAAACCCAAAATCACTATTAGAGCTTACCCAGATATCCAAATCTCACCTTCCGACTATATAATTAGTAATAAACCATCTCTCTATTTAATATCTCTCTCTCTCTCTCTCTCTCTCTCTCTCTCTCTCTCTCTCTCTCTATCACCGAAGTCTCTCACTATCACTTCTATTATTATACACACATGGGAGGGGAGATGGAGGCCTATGATGATGGGGTTTTGTATGAAAATCAATGACTATAAATAGTAAACCATCTCTCTGATCTAAAAGTATCTCTCTCCTCTCTCTTCTCTCTCTACTCTCTGCTCGTCTCTGTGTCTCTTCTCGCCAAGACTCGTTTCTACGCGTCGTTGGTGGTATTGAGGTACCCACGAGGATGGGGTAAAACACACCAACCAACCATTTAGGATCTTTTAAGTAGTTCCTCTGGTCCAATGAATATTGAGGATCCAATATCAGCTTTGATTATATGGTGGGAGTGAAGATTGGTTTTTGGCGTCGTGGTTAACGAAGCATGGCGTGTGAGATGTAATTCGGTGTCGCGAACCCTGTCTCCACAACATTGAAATCCGAAAACCTCGTTTGTTCGGTTAGTGTTCACTAGCATACGACATGATTATGATAAACTAGCACGAGTGTGAGAAAGTGTCTTTTTTAATAGTAATATAGTACTATAGCATTGGTGGAAGGTATGATAAGGTGAGATGACATTAAAAAAAACATCTGCTTTAACCCTCCCATGATGTTAATCATTAAGTGAACAGGTTCTCAGTCAGTCAGTGAAAAAGAAAAAGAAGATAAAGGCGAACGAGGGAAGAGAAAGAAGGTGAGAGCAGCAGGGAGTAGAGGAAAAGTGGAGAGAAAAGCATAAGAGGGAAGTGAGAAAGGGTGAGAAGAGAGAGGACAGAATATGGGTATTGCGTTTGTTGGTTGGTTTTACGCAACGTGGGCAACCCTTGGGTGGATTTATGCCGTAAATACTGTGCGGTGGAGTGGGTAAGGATTATAGTATATCAAATAAATTATGTATAGGTGTTGTATGCTCTGATATGTTCCAGAGTTTGTAGTGCTGTTTTGAGGAATGGTCTAGGCATCAAGAGGGCGAGTTGAGGGGGTGATTTTGTAAGTTCTTGAAGACTTACATGGTAAACTCTTTGATTAAGAAGCCGGTTGCTTTTGTCAAGAAAGTTTAATATGCCTCTTGGATCTATTTTTCTAAATTTGTTTTGTCCAAGTCGCCACGTTCAACAGTGTGAGAACTTGGCTATCGAAGCTGTGAGAGGTTTGTGATTTAATCAGAATATGTTTATTTGTATCGGTTTCCACTGATGAACAGTTTAGGTGAGCTCCTCTTCTTAAAATGAAGGAGTGGGCTTAATCTAGTTGATGGACCGCGATTGCTAGCCGATGTGGTTGAATAGTGGTGTTATTCCGCTGTCGTGGGTAGTTAATACGATAGAGTGTCGCTGTCTGTGGTGGAAGTTTGGGCTGTGTGAGTATTGTAGAGTTTAGTTGTGGGGATTTTTCATCCGCATATGTGCTGCCTTTGATTCTATTGATTTGCTGATTTTGAGGTTTTAAGATCACGTTATGTATGTTGTAGTGTGTGTGTCGTGGTTGGGTGATGAGGCATGGTCAAAGGTGCAGGATGTGTAGGTGGCTGGAGAGAGAATCGTGGCTGATTAATCATTATACCCTGGATTTCTTAGTAGCTTATGAATAAACCAGCGCAGCAGAATATCATTTCTTGCTTTGCTAATGGAGTTAAGTTTGTGTTTAAAGGTGCGCCTTTTTATTAGGAAGGGGACGTCTAATTAGTGCCATGTTATACTTTTTATTTAGGATAAAAATATTAGAAACTAGAATGGAAGGTCTGCAGGATATGATTTGGAATAATGTATATTTTCGAGTGCTAGTTGAACAGAATCGACCTTAATATAGAGAGCAGAAGGATTAGGGACAATAACACTTGTATTGTTGATGTTGTGCTGTCTCGGGGTTTAAAAAGCCCCGACACGCAAGAAAAAGAAACCCAAGAAAATCTGTGCATTAACTTAGGTCATATAGTTAGACTCATAGTGCTAGCAAAGACATTACATTTCCCTAGTTATCATGTATTTTAACTTAGTGGTTATCCTTTGTTTGTTAGTGCTGAGTGAACTTTGTTACCACAATTTTATTTATCCTTAGAATTATCATCTACGACCTAGAGCAATAAGTTTCTTTATACACACTCGATAGAGAGTGTGAGCGATTTTTGTAGGTCCCATCCGTTAGGTTTAGGCTTCAAGATCATCAACTATTCTATGTCTGTGGTGGGTTACACTAAGATGCGGCTAATACTTTGTCTTTTTTCAAGCATTATAGGGTTCAAATATGTATTTTAACATTGCCCGAGACCGCCCCGAGTCCCCACCCGTGAAGTAAGTTAAAAGAACACCCACCCTAAAAGGCAATATTTGGTTTAACCGGTGCGGTAGCTGAGTGTTTCTGGTTTGAAGAAAGCGAGTTTTTCTTCTATTCACTAATCTTCAAACTGGATTTGTACTGAAATGAAAGAGATGCTATAAAGAACCAAGATCCCGTGCTACTACTATATTTACCTCGATGTTGGGGAGAACACACAGATTCAGTATGTCTTTTCTTCTAATAGTCATGTTTCTCCACCAAATAATCGATCTTTAAAATCAGCATTGCTGGGGGCCGAGAGGGTGAGAAAGATTGTGTTGAAATTCTTTAATAATATAAAAATATGGCACGAAATTAAAAATTTTAAATTAAAAAATTTTTTTTAAATTCCTTCAAAAATTAGGAAAAAAATATATGTCTTTTTAATGTAACGTAAAAAAAAAAAACAACCACACAAAAGATTATTATCTTTATATAACAGTTGCTTGAAAAAAAACGACTCCTGGGATCTTAGCAGCTGTAGATGCATTTTGTGCTGGTATCGAGTGAGAGAGGTTGTCTATTACGAGTGCCCAAATCAAAGCTTCAAGTCTCAAAATATTTCTGCTATAACCTTTCGTTGTTTGAGATTTCTTCTTATTTGTTTTGTTTTTTTTGTCTTTTTTTTTATTTTTTTTGAGTTAAGCCGCGTGTGACTGAGGTGAGTTCTTAAGTGTGATTTAATATTTTTATATTAGATGTGGGCGAATTAGCTTGACAGTTTTAATAACCATATTTCTCATCTCTTTATAGTCATGAGGTTTGTTTTTGTTTCTATCTCAGGTATAAAAACAAATAATAAAAAAAAAAATAAAAAAGAAGATGAACGTGGTAGTAAGATTTGCCAGCCACCTGGGACTGTGAAGGAAGATGAGGTTAAAGTACATTTTTTATACATCTCCAAAGTTATCTCTGAAAAAATAATAAAAGAGCCGTAGAAAAGAACGCCAAAAATAGGTTTCCACAAGAGCATCTTCCAATCAAAACTGCTAACCATTACGGGGGCGGAGAAATAGGAAGATGCTTACAAAAAATTTTAAAAGAAAAAAGAAAATATATTCCTAAAAAGAAAACTTATTCATTCAGATTAAACATGAAGTGAGTAAAAAAAATCCTATAAAAACCTTATAGACCCACGTTAAAAATCGAACCAGTTAGTCTTTAAACAAACATGTGC
>CM042168.1:77405678-77430678 GCA_023376005.1 Doryteuthis pealeii
GGTTTGATTTCTTGGTTTTTAAAGGTATACCAAGCTTTGTGTTTTATCTAATGCCAGAGCCATCCTTATTGAAGAATGGTACTATTTAACCAATAGCTTGGAGGATAAGTGGGCCCATACTGTTCCAAAGAATATTAGTCCAAAAGTTAACAGCATTCCTTTGTTACTATTACTCCAAGTTCCACACTGACTTGGAGTGGTTGTACCTGATATGGTATTATGTGGCAAAAAGACTTTGGTTTATTTGTTCAACTTCTTAGGGGTTATTTAATGCTGAAATTTCATACTAATAAATCATATGGTTTCAAGTAACTATTCCTATTCAATAATAATCCTTTGTTTGTACACAGTCATATGGTATCAACTATTCCGATCTAATACTAACAATTTGTAAATGTTTATATTTTCAGAGTGCTGGGTGGGGGTGGAGGGCACCCCACAAGAAAGCAGCTGTACGGCCACCTACTCCCTATCTCCCAAACCATCCAAATGAGATGGACAAGACATGCTGGAAACTGCTGGAGGAGCAAGGACGAACTCCTAAGTGATGTTCTCCTGTGGAAGCCATGGACATGCTAATGTGCGCTGCCCAGCAAGGACCTACATTGACCAACTCTGCACAGATACTGGATGCTGAGCAAAGGACTTCCCTGGGACAATGAATGATAGAAAAGGTTGGTGAGAGATTTTCATGGATATCCATGCTAATTGCGTGACATGATGTTTTCAGATATTCTTATGTAATTCAAATAATTTTCAAGGGTCTGTTGGTCCGATAGAGGGGACCTTAACAGGTACTACCATGCCTGGTCAGTGGACCTTGGAGTAATGGCAATGACACCACACACTCTCAGAGCTTCAGAACTGGAACATCACAACTGGATGTAGTGTCATACTCAGGACATTGTAGATTATTTAATAATAATAATAATAAAAATAATTTGCACACAATTAATTGGTTTCAAGTAACTATTCCTAATTAATAATAATCATTTGTTTGCACACAGTTATATGGTATCAAGTATTCCTATCTAATACTAATAATTTGCCCACAATTAAATGGTTTCAATTACCATATTTGACGGTATATAAGACGCATCCCCATTTCAGCAGGTCAGATTTTTAGTGTATTTAAGCATATATTGTTGAAAACAGTCTAGCTGTGCATTACGCAAGCAGAAACATAGCTGCATAAAAAAAGCCAATTTGGCAGTACAGGCAAATAATAAGCATACACAGGACATCTCAATAGCAGGAAATAATAATAATAATAAAATTAATAATAATAATAAAACTTCACCTATGAAGTATAGGACGCAGGGTGATTTTTTGAGCCAAAATTTTTTGGGGAAAAGTGCGTCCTATATGCCGTCAAATACGGTAATTAATCCTATTCAATAATAATCATTTGTTTACACTGTTATATGGTTTCCAGCATTGCTATCTAATATTGATAATTTATGCACAATTATATGGTTTCCAGCATTGCTATCTAATATTGATAATTTATGCACAATTATATGGTTTCCAGCATTGCTATCTAATATTGATAATTTATGCACAATTATATGGTTTCCAGCATTGCTATCTAATATTGATAATTTATGCACAATTAATGGTTTCCAGCATTGCTATCTAATATTGATAATTTAATGCACAATTTATGGTTTCCAGCATTGCTATCTAATATTGATAATTTATGCACAATTATATGGTTTCAAGTTTATTTATCTAATATTGATAATTTATGCACAATTACATGGTTTTCAAGTATTCTTATCTAATATTGATAATTTATGCACAATTATATGGGTTTCAAGTATTCTATCTAATATTTGATAATTATGCACAATTTATGGTTTCAAGTTTTATTCCTATCTAATATTGATAAATTATGCACATATAATTTATGCACAATTATATGGTTTCAAGCAACTATTCCTATCTAATAATAATCAGTTATATGGTAATGAGTATCATGTAAATAATTTGCACATAGTTATATCATATCAAATATTCCTATGCAATATAGATGTACTTAAAAAGAATTTTAAAAATGGCTTAAGAAAAATAAGAATGATATTTTTCTTAAATTTCCCTCTATCTTATATGAAAATCTAAGTCCTCCCAGAGGCTAATTTTATCCCCACTGTACATTGCTCTAGGTTACTTCTACCCAGCCAGACTCCAGATTATTTACTCAAATATTATTATTATTACTACTACTACTACGAGCTGATTCAGCTCAGTTGATAGAGCACCAGTTGAGAAATCACAAGGTTCCAGGTTTGATACCAGTTTCCCACCAACTCAGCGCATGAGTAGCACAGATTGGGTAATCTAATTTGTGCAGAAAAGTGGGGAGCTGACGGCAAGTGCGGCGCTCCACCTCAGCAAAAAACAATTTCCTTGTTCTAGTGCTACCGAAAAAGGGATAGACTCGCTTGCTGTCTGGCTGATACTAACAATCAGCCACTGCCAACTTTACTTAGAACAACATTTTATCATTGTTATTATTATTATTATTATTATTATTATGGTGGCAGTACTGGCATTATTATTATTATGGAGGCAGTACTGGCATTATTATTTATTATGGTGTAGTACTGGCATTATTATTATTATTATTATTATGGTGGCAGTACTGGCATTATTATTATTATTATGGTGGCAGTACTGGGCATGGTGGCAGTACTGGCATTATCATTATTATTTTATGGTGGCAGTACTGGCATTATCATTATTATTATTATGGTGGCATTATTAATATTATTATGGTGGCAGTACTGGCATTATTATTATTATTATTATTATTATGGTGACAGTACTGGCATTATTATTATTATTATTATTATTATTATGGTGACAGTACTGGCATTATTATTATTATTATTATTATGGTGGCAGTACTGGCATTATCATTATTATTATGGTGGCAGTACTGGCATTATCATTATTATTATGGTGGCAGTACTGCATTATCATTATTATTATGGTGGCAGTACTGGCATTATCATTATTATGGTGGCATTATCATTATTATTATTATTATGGTGGCAGTACTGGCATTATTATTATTATGGTGGCAGTTCTGGCATTATTATTATTATGGTGGCAGTACTGGCATTATTATTATTATTATTATTATGGTGGCAGTACTGGCATTATTATTATTATTATTATTATGGTGGCAGTACTGGCATTATTATCATTATTATGGTGGCAGTACTGGCATTATTATTATTATTATGGTGGCAGTACTGGCATTATTATTATTATTATGGTGGCAGTACTGGCATTATTATTATTATTATGGTGGCAGTACTGGCATTATTATAATCATCATTATGGTGGTAATATCATTATTACTACCACTACTACTGCTGCTGCTCTAAAAGGAGCTATTGTAACAAAATATGAGCAGTGTTTTTCAGTACCAACAGATCCATCATACTTAAATATGTCTCAACACCCTCCTATCAATAACCAGCCTGAAATTACGGGAGAAAGTGATAAAAGTGAAAGGAAATATAGGTAATAGTAAAACACTAACCAGGGAAACATACATTACAGACGCAGAAAAACATGTCCATCATATGAAGCGGCCAAAGAAGAACAACTAATGAAGACTGGGGGGGGGGGGGCAGTTTTCTGCTCTAAAGTGTTTGTATATAATGTTTTGTAATGTACTGTTACCTTGCTTCAAACATCTGCATATTAATACTAGTGTTCCTTTATTGTATGACAATTATCATCTTGCAACAACATTATATATATATATATAATGTGTGTGTATATCATATGTCTCTATAGATATATTTATAAAATGTGTACAGATATGTGTGTGTATACATATAATGTGTGTGTGTGTGTGTTGTGTGTGTATATCGATATGTCTCTATAGATATATTTATAAGATGTGTATAGATATGTGTGTGTATACATATAATGTGTGTGTGTGTGTGTGTATCGATATGTCTCTATAGATATATTTATAAGATGTGTATAGATATATATATATATATATATATATATATATATATATATATTTAAGGGCCGGGTTAGCTCAGTCGGTAGAGCCAAGTTATCTTTCTTTGTTCCATGACATTAACACACACACATATATATATATATATATATATATATATATATACTAGCAAATATATGCACCCTCCGGGTGCAAGTATTTAAGTTTTAATATAATATTGTATTAAATTAGAAAGGTTAATGAAACTAAATAAGAATACAGATAAAAAGATTTGAAACAGAGGGAGTATAATAAAAAATGGAACAACTGAAACTTACTCTTCCATCACTCTTGTCTTTCATTGTTGTTTTTTCTAATTTAAGTATTTAGTTAAAAGAGGAAGTAAAGAATAAAATGACAATTATTTTATCTTGTTAATGGATTTCATTTAAGATTCATTGAAGAGATTTTTGCTTACATTCATTAAAATAAAACCAAACAGAAATCAATAATACTAAGCACATATTTATTAAATTCGATTTTTTAATATTAATATGCAAATTAGCCTTCCCATTCACACTGTAAACCGCTATTTTGTTGTATATATAAATATAATTGCATGTTGTCAGTATGTAGATATGGTTAACAGTATTAATAATGTAAGACAATTTTATTAATAATTGAGGTTTAGATAAAAATAAAATCATGGAGAATGTGATGTCAATAACTAAGAGAATTGTGACTTGAGTAGGGATATAGTTTCGGTTACAGACAGAAAAACACACAATCTCCATTATAATAAGATATATAAAAATATATGTATGTTTTTTATGCATAAAGACTAAATGTAATTCTATAAAATGTGTTTGCAGTTAATGAATATTTAATTAAACCAGAATTTTATTTGGTTCTATTAATATTTCTGCATTGATTTTTTCCCAATCCCCTGAAAATTACAATTGCATCAAAAAGTCTTTAATAAAATCTACATAGCTAGGATAATAATTATCTTTTAAAATTCTCATTGCTATTTGCATTTGATAACCGGTTTCATATTTTAGAGTTTGAATAATTATGACTTAATCTATTTTGACACATCACAGCAATCAAGAATTATTTCTTCTTTGTCAAATAGAAAAACTTATTTATCCAGAAACTTGTGACCACTTATATATATATATATACTCTCCACATTATTGTTTTATTTTCCAACATATTAAAATCAATCCTATGAATGAATTTATATAGAAACCAATTAGAATATAATTTTTTAAAATGTAATCTTTTTTATATATGTTCTTATCTACTTTCATTAGTTTTTCCAATTTCATATATTTCATTGCACTAACACTTAAATACTTATGCCCAGAGGGTGCATATTCTTGCTAGTTTAACTAATAGCATAAATCCATTTCATAATCAAAAGATAAAATCAGGCTATCAAATTCACTGTAAAAAAAAAAAATAAAAAAACTATGACCATAATTTTTCTATTTATTTCACAATTTCAGGTGTGAGAGGCTCAGGATTCTAAGGGTTAAATACATTAAAAAGCGTGTTTCTCCCTTGAATACGCCATGTGAAAATATAGGTATGCTTTGTATGCCGTCAAATATTGTAATGAGAGAAGGTGTGGGTGGCCTAATGGTACAGAGAATCAAAGTGGCAAACTCCAGCTGGGACAGTTTGTATTCATTGATACACCTGGGGTATCTCTTCTCCTTCCATCAAATTATGGGTAAATAGAACAGTTGGAACCCTTGTAAAGACAAGACATCTGGGATATTCAATAATAGTTCATTCTTTGCAGATGGTACTATTAAATAATGAACAGGCATAGCCTATCATTTTTGTAATGAAGTGTAAGATTTAAGTTCAGCGGTTAACCATAAGTAATGTCATCGAGGTGGCCTAAAGTTGGTATCAGTCAGACGAGGGAGTCTATCTCTAGAACTAGACCAAGGAGACTGTTTTTGGCATCTGAGACAGAGCACCACATCTACCATCAGCTCTTCACTTTACTGCACGGATCATTTTGCTACTAATATGCTGAGTTGGCAAGAGCTGGTATTAAACCTGGAACCTTGTGGCTCTTAGTTGGACGCTCTACCGACTGAGCTAAACCGACCCTAATTCATGGAAAATCATCCAAAAGTTTGCCGTTAGTCTTAAACAGGATTCTAATTGGTTGGTTGCTCACTTGCTTAGTTTTTCCGACATGTCAACCGTTGTTAGGTTTTATTTTGGGTTGTCTTATTGATTCTTGATGAGAATTTTTTTTTCCTTTTCTTTTTAATTATAAACACAATTTGTTTTTTTTTAAACACATTCCAAGGTTGGTTGGTTTGGTTTGATTTTATGGCATGTCAACCCGTGTTGTGTTATTTTATGACTAAGACGTTTTGTTTTATACATTATTGATGAGTATTTTTTTTTCCTTTTCTTTTTAATTATAAACACAATTTGTTTTTTTTAAACACATTCCAAGGTTGGTTGTTTGGTTTGATTTTATGGCATGTCAACCCGTTTGGGTTATTTTATGACTAAGACGTTTTGTTTTATACATTATTGATGAGTATTCAAATTTTTTTTTAAACACATTTTTTTAAACACGTGCATTTTTCTATTCAACCCATAGATGGGTTTGGATTGTTTTGTTTTACGGCATATCAACCTCGGTGGGTCATTTAATGCCAACAAAGTTGTGAAATAAATTCATTCTTAATGCATAATACAATTTTGTTTGTCAACTCATGTTTTTCTATTCAACCGATAGATGGGACCATAACAGGTACTACCACTCCAGGTCAGAGTGGACCAGGGAGCAATGGTGATGAAGGGGTGCTCCACATTCCCCAAACCTCCAAAACTGGAACCTCACCATCAGATAGGATTTAATGTCATTCCCAGGACATGTAGACCCTCAGTTACCACCTTCTAGCACCCATATGATAAAAAGGGGTTGGGCTTGCCATAAGGGCAATAGGGTCCCATAGATGGGATCCTAACAGGTACTATCACTCTGGGTCACAATGGACCTAGGAGTAATGGTGATGAAGGGGGTATTCTACACTCCCCAGAGCTACAAAATTGGAATTTCATCATTAGATGCAGTTTAATGTCATACCCAGGACACTATTCTTATTGGTTGATAGAATCCTACAAAACAGGTCAATCTATGGGAAAGGGTTTTCTCCCCCGTGCATGAAAGTTATATGTGCTTACATGGAAATTCGTAAAATAAACGTAATAATTGGACAATTTTTTGGGTAATTTTCACCTTTAGTTGTTAAAATTCCTAGCATAAAATTGTGCGTGCACATTATCTGAAATGAACTTAATTGTTATTAACAACACATTTTATGATATTTTTGCGTTAAAGCATGCAGTTCTATTGTTTTTGAAACGATTCTAACATTTGTATATTTCGCACGGACACATTCAAAATGGCTACCATCTTGTTTCAAAGTGAAAGTCAGTTGGCATAAAATTATCTGAAATGAACTTAATTGTTATTAAGAATACATTTTATGATATTTTTGTGTTAAAGCATGCAGTTGTATTGTTTTCGAAAAAGTTTCTAAGATTTGTTTATTTCGCATGTAGACTTTTAAAATAGCTAAGTTCTAAGTGAAAGTCAGGGGGGGTTACTCTAATTGCCTTATTTGCTAGGAATTTTAACAACTAAAAAGGTGAAAATTACCATTTTTTGTACGATTATATTTTTCAATTTGATTGGATACTCTCTCTCCAAAAAAGCTGGATGCCCATAGTCAGCACCCTTCATCCTGCCTATGGCTGAAGAGTTAAGTAAAAAATATACCAATAAGTCGAGAGATACCAATCTGACCAACTATTTACCCATAGCCCCCCTCTCGGGGGAGGGGGGATAAATTCCCGTTTTTCCCCAAAAGCATGAAGTAAAATGCAAATAGCTTCATACAGGATTTGAACTTCATTTGTCAAGTCCATTTCCTGAGAAATAACCATGATACCACCCTGACTCACCCCCTATTGTATTAACAGTGAGGGGGGGGGGCTATTTAGAGGCAGAAGGGACCATATCACCTTTAGGCACCCCTTTTTGATCTCGATTAAGAAAGGACATGTTTTTCATTTACACTGTCAATATCCTGTTGTTTTAACAGATGATTTTTAGATTTTTTTTTTTTAAATTAAGAAACTAACCCCTAACAAACAACTGGATATTGACAGTGTAAATGAAAAACATGTCCTTCTTAATAGAGATCAAAAAGGGGTGCCTAAAGGTAATATGGTCCGGAAGTGGTAAAGCGATAAAAAATTTTTTTAGAAAAGTTTTGTCTTTTTTTTTTTTTTTTCTTAACACACACGTACACGAATAAGTACGGATGTATCTGCAATCTTTCACTGTTAACGCTACAAGGAAAGCGTATCTGTTAATTTCAAGATCCATTTACCCCATCAAGTTAGCACAAGAAAATTTCAGGGAATCAGCTCATTTTTCACATTCCACAATTGTTGAGGGGGGTCCTAGGCTGAGCGAGTAGACCAAAGATAAAATTTTCAACAGGATGGCGGAAAGCAATGTCTCCGCACCAGTGGCTTTCAAGTAAAAAAAATAAAATAGATAAAAATAAAATGAAAAACTATGTATTCCATTCTATATATCAATTCTCCTGTTCCTTAATTGTATGAACGTTATCATCTTGCAACACCCTCTAGTTAAAAATGAGACCGTCCAAATCACCCAAGATGAAATGCACAAATGTAAATCCTGTTTATCTGCTGTTGCTTATCCGCCAAATTCATATTTCTTATGAGTGTTGTCACCTCGGCAAAATAATGAACTATTCCGTTTTTATTAAAAAGAAAGGGAAGAAAAACGTCATGATACACAGAAAAGAAAGAAAGAAATAAAGAAAAAAGAAATAAAAGAAAGAAAGAAATAAAGAAAAGAAAGAAAGCAAGAAAGAAAGAAAGAAAGAAAGAAAAAAAAGAAAATAAAAAAAATAAATAAATAAATAAAAATAAAGAAATAAGAAAGAAAGAAAGCAAGAAAGAAAGAAAGCAAGAAAGAAAGAAGCAAGAAGAAAAGCAAGAAAGAAAGAAGCAAGAAGAAAGAAAGCAAGAAAGAAAGAAAGCAAGAAAGAAAGAAAGCAAGAAAAGAAGAAAGAAAGCAAGAAAGAAAGAAAGAAAGCAGAAGAAAGAAAGAAAGCAAGAGAAAGAAAGCAAGAAAGAAAGAAAGAAGCAAGAAAGAAAGAAAAAGCAAGAAAGAAAGAAAGAAAGCAAAGAAAGGAAGAAGAAAGAGAAGCAAGAAAGAAAGAAAGAAAGAAAAGAAGCAAGAAAGAAAGAAAAGAAGAAAGAAAGAAAGAAAGAAAGAAAGAAAGAAAGAGAAGAAAGAAAGAAAGCAAGAAAGAAAGAAAGAAAGAAAGAAAGAAAGAAAGCAAGAAAGAAAGAAGAAAGCAAGAAAGAAAGAGAAAGCAAGAAAGAAAGAAAGAAAGAAAGAAATAAAGAAAGAAAAGCAAGAAAGAAAGAAAGAAAGAAAGAAAGAAAGAAAGAAAGAAGAAAGAAAGAAAGAAAGCAAGAAAGAAAGAAAGAAGAAAGAAAAGGAAGAAAGAAAGAAAGAAAAATAAAGAAAAAAGAAGAAAGAAATAAAGAAAGAAAGAAATAAAGAAAGAAAGAAATAAGAAAAAAGAAATAAGAAATAAAAATAAAGAAATAAAGAAATAAAGAAAGAAAGAATAAAGAAAGAAAGAAATAAAGAAAGCAAGAAAGAAAAAAGAAATAAGAAAGCAAGAAAGAAAGAAAAGCAAGAAAGAAAGCAAGAAAGAAAAGAAAGAAGCAAGAAAGCAAGAAGAAAGCAAGAAAGAAAGCAAGAAAGAAGAAAGAAAGCAAGAAAGCAAGAAGAAAGCAAGAAAAGAAGAAAGAAAGAAAGAAAGCAAGAAGAAGAAAGAAAAATAAGAAAGCAAGAAGAAAGAGCAAGAAAGAAAGGCAAGAAAGAAAGAAGAAAGCAGAAAGAAAGAAAGAAAAGAAAGAAAAGAAAGAAAGAAAGAAAGAAAAAAGAGAAGAAATAAAGAAAGCAGAAGAAAGAAAGCAAGAAAGAAGAAAGAAGAAGCAGAAAGAAAGAAGGCAGAAAGAAAGCAAGAAAGAAAGAAGAAAGCAAGATAAAAGAAAGAAAGCAACAAAGAAAGAAAGAAAGAAAGAAAGAAAAGAAGAAAGAAAGAAAGAAAGAAAGAAAGAAAGAAAGAAAGAAAGAAAAGAAAGAAGAAAGAAAGAAATAAATAAAGAAATAAAGAAAGAAAGAATAAAGAAAGAAAGAAATAAAGAAAGAAAGAAATAAAGAAGAAAAATAAAGAAAAAAGAATAAGAAATAAAGAAATAAAGAAAGAAAAGAGAAAAGAAAGAAAGAAAATAAAGAAAGCAAGAAAGAAAGGAAAGAAAAAAGAAAGCAAGAAAGAAGAAAGCAAGAAAAGAAAGCAAGAAAGAAAGAAAGAAAGCAAGAAAGAAAGAAAGAAAGAAAGAAGAAGCAAAGAAAGCAAGAAGAGAAAGCAAGAAAGCAAGAAGAAAGCAAGAAAGAAAGAAAAGAAAGAAAAGAAAGCAAGAAAGAAAGAAAGAAAGCAAGAAAGAAAGAAAGCAAGAAGAAAGCAAGAAAGAAGAAAGAAAAGCAAGAAAGAAGAAAGCAAGAAAGAAAGCAGAAGAAAGCAAGAAAGAAAGAAAGAAAGAAGAAAGAAAGAAAGAAAGAAAGAAAGAAAGAAGAAGAAAGAAAGCAAGAAAGAAAAGAAAGAAAGAAAGCAAGAAAGAAAGAAAGCAAGAAAGAAAGAAAGAAAGAAAGAAAGAAAGAAGCAAAAAGAAAGAAAAGAAAGAAAGCAAGAAAGAAAGAAAGAAAGAAAAGAAAGAAGAAAGCAAGAAAATAAGAAATAAAGAAAGAAGAAAGAAAGAAAGAAGAAGAAAGAAAGAAAGAAAGAAGAAAGAAAGAAAGAAGCAAGAAAGAAAGAAAGAAAGAAAGAAAAGAAAGAAAGAAATAAATAAAGAAATAAAGAAAGAAAGAATAAAGAAAGAAAGAAATAAAGAAAGAAAGAAATAAGAAAGAAAGAAATAAAGAAATAAGAAAGAAAGAAATAAAGAAAGAAAGAAATAAAAAGCAAGAAAGAAAGAAGAAATAGAAAGCAAGAAAGAAAGAAAGCAAGAAAGAAAGCAAGAAAGAAAGAAGAAAGCAAGAAAGCAAGAAAGAAAGCAAGAAAGCAAGAAGAAAAAGAAAAGAAAGCAAGAAAGCAAGAAAGAAAGCAAGAAAGAAAGAAGAAAGAAGAAGAAGAAAGAAAGAAAGAAAGAAGAAAGAAAGAAAGAAAGAAAGCAGAAAAAGAAAGCAAGAAAGAGAAGCAAGAAAGCAAGAAAGCAAGAAAGCAAGAAAGCAAGAAAGCAAGAAAGAAGAAGAAGAAGAAAGAAAGCAAGAAGAAAGAAGAAAGCAAGAAAAGAAAGAAAGCAAGAAAAGAAAGAAAAGAAAGAAAGAAAGAAAAGAAAGAAAGAAAGAAAGAAGAAAGCAAGAAAGAAAGCAAGAAAGAAAGAAGAAAGAAAGCAAGAAAGAAAGCAAGAAAGAAAGAAAGAAGATAAGAAGCAAGAAATAAGAAGCAAGAAATAAAGAAAGAAAGAATAAGAAAGAAAGATAAGAAAGAAAGAAATAAAGAAAGAAAGAATAAAGAAAGAAAGAAAGAAAAAGAAAAAGAAATAAAAAGAAAGAAATAAAGAAAAGAAATAAAGAAATAAAGAAATAAAGAAAGAAAGAATAAAGAAATAAAGAAAGAATAAAGAAGATAAAGAAGAAAGAAATAAGAAGAAAGAAATAAAGAAAGAAAGAAATAAGAAAGAAAGAATAAAGAAGAAGAAAGAATAAAGAAAGAAATAAAAAAGAAGAAAAAGAAAGAAAGAAATAAAGAGAAAGAAAGAGAAGAAAGCAAGAAAGAAGAAAGAAATAAGAAAGCAGAAGAAAGAAAGAAAGAAAGAAAGAAAGAGAAAGCAGAAGAAAGAAAAGAAAGAAAAGAAAGAAAGAGTATGGGAAAGATAGAGACAAAGAGGGTGAGCACACAAAAGTGATAATACTAATCTGCTTCAGTTGAACATGATGAGAGTGAGAGTGTTAAATCAAGATTATTATGGTTTTTATATATTGAACCATGTTGGCGAGGGCCGGTATCGAACTAGGCTCTACCGACTGAGCTACAACTCAGCGTATGAGTAGCACAGGGATCTGTGCGGTAAAGTAAGGAGCTGATGGTAAGTGTGGCACTCCACCTCAGACGCAAAAACAATCTCCTTGGTCTAGCGCTAGTGAAAAAGGGGATAGACTCCCTCGCTGATTGGCTAATAGCAACTCAAGGCCACCCCGACAACTAACTTATATATTGTACAATTTTTGTAATAGTTCCAAAGTGAACATTAAATGTTGTAAGAATTAAATCATAATACTGTGGTATATCTACAGGTCCTGCTAATTCTATATATAATAGAATCGGACTAATTTTTATCTACATTTAGCTTTTTTTATCTTTCATCATCAGGTCTTACTGACTCTCTCTCACCACCTGTCCCTATCGATCATTGCTCTTGGTAAGTCTCCATATGACATTCATAATCCCCACAAAAATGATTGATGTAGATTTTTGCAGGCGTGTACATGTGTGTGTGTGTGTGTGTGTGTGTGTGTGTATGTATATATATATATATATATTATATATATATCTACCCCAACCCCTCCACACGAGCAGGATGCAACACAGGGCCAATTTCTTAAGCGGCATTTAACAGGTTGGAATTCAGAGTCTTCCATCTCCACGACTGGTTGCCTAACCAAGGTTAACTCTTAACATCCTGTTCAGAACTTTCCAAGTCCAGAATATATATAAATCCTATTGCCTTTGCATTTATTTCCCTTAAATCAAAGACTTCTATATATGTTTAATATTACATTTAAACAAAGGCTATCATTTGGGGGCGGATTAAGAAAACGAATGTGACTTCTGGCCGGGTGGAATGAGGTGGTATAGGACGTTAAGAGTTAAAGAATCCAGCCTGCTTAACTATTTACCCACGACGGGACGGCGTTAATATCTAGCCCTGCAGGACACTAAGACTCTCAGCCGTCACCTTCTAGCACCCATATGATAAAAAGGGTTGGGTGTTGACATAAGGGCAATAGGGTTGTGACAATCATATATGTGCTAGTGCTTAACGTGACCAGCCTATTTAATCGGAGGGGACCACTTCACTCGTCTAGCCTAAGTAACGGCCAAAGCGGAATGTTGCATGTCATGGATTGCTCAGCCACCAGGATTCCACCCTTAAGCATCACGAGTAGCTACCTACGGCCAACAGGTAGCTCTATTGTGGGGGCATTTTTTTTTACCACTGCAGAGGTGCAGTCGGTGCATTCTTCCGCTTCAGCCGACTGTGCAGTGGGAGATGAGGGGTTTCATACCTTTCCCAAGGGTATTAGTCCAAAAGTGAGCATAATAGCAAGACTGGAGTTTGAATTCACTTACTAAGATATCACAGTCCACAGAGATCCCCCCCCCAAACACCTTGATAATCACATAACAGATGGAAAATGTCACTCCCATTTATAGAAAATACCAGACTGACGAATAAATATTGAGATACTTACAAAACCACCCATGATACTTGTGTGGTTATAAAATACCAATTACCTACAACCTCCATCAAGTTACTCTCTACAGTCTCTGACCACCTGTGGCTAGACACCATTTATAATAAATATATATTTACCTAACTAAATTCCCCTTATTTATTGAATGGCCCTCACATAACTTTTGATTATAACTTATAAGATAAAAAATGTGCATATATATATATATATATATATATATATATATATACATTCATATAAAATGTTGTTCTGGTTCCAACGGGAGAAAATTTAATATCTTATAAAAAAGAAGGTCCGCAAAATGTATTATGTTCTCATAAAAAAATTTGTTATTCTTTTTATCTTACATATGCGACACATGTTTCTGATCTGTTGTCTTCTTCAGGCATTGAGTTATTATTTTGGCAGAATATGTCCGATATTTGATAGGTTGTGTGTGTTTCTGCAACTTTTCTATTATGTAGGATCTATATCATAGGATCCTAATGATTCAATAAAGGCTAATGAAGCGGAATTCAATATTCCAGCGAAATATACTACACATTTTTGTCTGAGTTTTGTTCTTTCATTCCTTATTCATTCTGTCGGATTCATTCCAATCCCCTTTTCCTCATATATATATTTTTACATATACAGAGTAGTATAATATATATATATATATATATATATATATATATATAAATTTATTTCTGCATTTCTTTGCCTCCTCAGTCTGATTTTTACTAATTTGAAGACCTCGTTATTGGTAAGATCTTCCAGTTTCACTGATCTTTGGCATTTCCCCCCAAAAAAAACATTTCTACTTCCACATTTATTAAATACACCATCTCACAGGCACACATACACTCACGATTTTAAGAAATTTTGAGGTTTGCACATGTTGGTCATATTTGTGAATTTTTTTTTTTTTTTTTTTTTTGTGAATATTTTTTGCGAAAATTATTTTTTGTGAATATTTTTCTTGTGAATATGCATGTTCTAACTTTATGTATTTTATGTTCTGATTGTCAGGTTTTTTTATGTGCATATATGGGTACATAAATATATATATGATGTGTATATGACTTCTAATATGTATATGTGAAAAATATGAGTATAATATATATAATATGTATAATATACATGTAATAATACATGTAATAATATGTGTGTAAAATATGTGTATAATATGTAAATATATTATGTGTATATATGGGTACATAAATTTTTTTTTCTCACCTTTGAAGATATTTTGTTTGACGCCACTTTATTGTTGGTCCTCCAATTCCAAACATTTACTATCATATCATGTTGGGTACCAATGGAAACAATATATTTCATGTTTGGTGAATAGGCCTGAAAAGACGCAAAAACAAACAAAAATTTCAATCAAAACAACAATTAGATCTATATTAAAACAAACAAAAAGAATCTTCATTATCGCATATTATACAGTGGTACCTTAACTTATGAATTTTCCAAGTTACGGGCTGTCACTCGGTCAATTTTTTCCTTTGTGCGGAAAGATAAAATTTGAAGTACAAGTGAGCTTCAGAAACGCTTATGTTAACAAGTTCACTAAAAATGTTTAAGTTTCAAAATTTCTTACACTAAAAAAAAAAAAAAAAAAAAAAAAAAAAAAAAAAGGAACACAAGAAGAAGAAAATCTAAGTCATTATGGCTAACAATGTGAAAAACATCAAACAGTCTAGCCAATAAAGATATATTATATATATATATATATATATATATATATTATATATATATATATATATATATATATATATATATATATTATTATATATATTTTTATATATAAAAAAAAAAACAATCCATTTAGCGGACCTTCTTTTTTATAAAAATTAAATATTTTATAAAAAAGAAAGTCCGCAAAATAGATTGTTTTTTGTTTTTTTAAAATTTCATTATTATTTTACATTTGCGACATGCGTTTCAGATCTTCTGATATATTCTTTAGGCATTAATTAACCATGTTAGGAACATAGTCAATTAATGCCTGAAGAAGATATCAGAAGATCTGAAACACTTGTCACAAATGTAAAATAATAATGATAAAAATTTAAAAAAAAAAAAAAAAAAAAAAATCCATTTTGCAGACCTTTTTATAATATATAATATATTTATATATATATAATATATTATACACTATCTCTAATCTGAAACTCCTGGAACCAATTACTAAAGTTAAGCGATGATGAGCCTGTTCATTGCTTAGATGGGTGAACACTAATCAACCTAAAACCCATGTCAGACTACTCTTTAAAAGTTAAGACAGTGTGCAAAATAAAAAGAATTTTTTTTTTTTAATTTTATAAAAAAAAAGGAAATATCAATGTACAATGAATGCGATTCCCTAGACAGGCTGATATGCCATTCTGAATAAATAATGAAAATGCACTGATTACTGAAGTTAAGCAATGATGAGCCTGTTCATTGCTTAGATGGGTAACCAATTTATAACATCAGATTCTGTGTGTCAGATTAAGCCAAGCTTCATAAATAAATAAATACAAAATCAAAATAATTAAAACAAAGCGATATTTTTTTTTAAAAATCCTCCTGTTAGTTGGCAAGACACTTGAATTTTTCTCGTTCTATTCCCCAAATTCATTGGGGGGGGGGGGAGATGGCAATGTTACATTGGATCAACCTGTTGAGCAACATGTTAGACCTACACCTCAGTTCGAGACAATCTGACATCATCCAAACAATATATCTTTTCTGTCAGGTCTGAGCAGGAGAGACAAAATCAAATCAACAGCTTACACTTGAGATTTTAATCCAATATAATCAAAAAACTTTGTCAGCTCAAAATAAACTGTCAATATTATCCAATATGGAATTCGGGTCTTGTAGGATCAAGTTGAGTCAAGCTTTTAGCTAATTTTTAGGGCTCAGCACATGTACATAGAATATCTTGATGTGTGTCTGTATATGCACAGTTATATGCTTAAGAGGCATGTGGTGTAATGGTTAGAGTCATAGGAAATGGACTCGTCGAGCAGAGTTCAATTCCTGGATGAAGCTGTTTGCATTTCACATGGCGCTAATACCCTTGGGAAAGGTATGAATCCAACTATTCTCCTTCCAGCTATGGGTAAACAGTAATGCAGACTGGGCCCTTTAACCTTGTCTAAGTAACCAGTCTAGGAGAAGGAGAACTCTAAATTCAAACCTGTTAAACTCCAGTTAAGAAATTGTCCTCGTGTTGAATCCTGCTTATGTGGAGGGTTGGTAAAAATATATATATGCTTTCACATATTCGTATCTGATCATGAACGGTGGGCGACTTCCTAAACAACTGCTCTATGGGGAACTTGTAAATGGAAAAGGGTTTGGCTCAAGGGCCCAAGATGAGATACAAGGATTGCCTGAGGTCAACCTTGAAAAGGTGTAACTTCGATGAGAAGACTTGGGAGAGTAAGGCTTTGGACCATGGGCACTGGAGAAGACCTTTGTAGGAGGATACAAAAAAGTTTGAGACCAACCATATGCAGCATGAACGGTTGAAACAAGAATAAAGAAGTAGACAACCAAGGGCTTCAAATCGGTCTACTATGTGACCAGTGTGGAAGGCTATGTCTAAGCAAGGCTGGCCTGATCAGTCACCAAACTGTGCACTGACGGGATGTACTAATAAAAAACCCTGTGCTCTCTGGAATAACTTGTAAATTTCGGAAGATGTGCAAGACTTTGGCAGGGCTAAAGAGCCACTTAGTGCAGCTCAACCGTTGAACTTGTTGAGCTCACCGTTTTATTCTTTCAACTTTTGAACTTATTATTTTTTTTTTATTTTTTTTTTATCAAGCAATGGCAATACTTGAACACGAGTTTGCTGCCATCATCTGATCAGCATCATAATCAAGTTGTGCTGACATTCCCATGACTCTCACAACCTGTGGTGTACTTTGCTGGTTTGAATTCAATGTTGGTTGCCTTACCAAGGCTAAGGAACCCAATCTACCTTACTATATTCACCTATAGTTGGAGGGAAGATAGATGGATTCCTGCCTTTCCCATTAGCATAAAATATAATGCAAACAGCTCCATCCAGGGTTTGAATTCAAGGTCTCAATCCCATTTCTTACAATGATAACCAAGTCTTTCACAGAGCATCCAGTATCTGCACAGAGCTGATTAATATACATTTTTGCTTGTTGGCCTACACTTGTGTGTCCAGGAGAACGTCAATGATGAGTTCATATTTGTGAATTCCAAAGACTGCATAAGTAAAATAGAAACTTTCTTGGCAACGTTTTTCAATTTCAAGTCTTACAACACCAACAGAAAAGGGATGATTTAGCTCAGTCGGTAGAGCGTCAGCCTAGGAACCACAAAGTTCTGGGTTCGATACTGGCCCTCGCCAACTCAGCGTATAAGTAATACAGGGATCTGTGCGGTAAAGTGAGGAGCTGATGGTAGATGTGTTATTTCACCTCAAATGCCAAAACAATCTCCTTGGTGTAGTGCTAGTGAATAGGAGATAGACTCCTTCACTGTCTGGCTGATACCAACTTTAGGCCACCCCAATGACTTTACTTTACTTACACCAACATAGAAAGAAAAAAACCTCAAGACATTCAGTTCTCTACTCTATAACATTGACTTGACGTGGTAATTGCACTTCGCGCTAATACCCTTGGGAAAGGTATGAATCCTACTCTCCCTCCAGCTATGGGTAAATAGTAGGGCAGACTGGGCACTTTAACCTTGGTTAGGCAACCAGACTAGGAGAAGGGAAAACTGAATTCAAAACCTGTTGAACTCCACTTAAGAAATTGACCTTGTGCCGCATCCTGCTCGTGTGGAGGGGTTGGTATGTATGTGTGTATAATATATATATATATATATATATATATATATAAAAAAAAAACATTGACTTGTATAGGTTTTGAGTTATAACAGATGATAGGAATTATTTAATTCTTTTATCTATTTTGGTCTTCTCTCTTCTTTTCTTTCTTCTAAACTGTGAAAAGACAGTCAGGGGACAGCTGTGCGGAATCAGTTCCATCTGCAAGATAGGAAGTTCCAACAAGGAACAAGTGAAGCGTCCACAAAAGAAACCCGAGAATCACAAAAGGTAGGTTTGGCTTGAAGAGCACCCACATCAAACACAAGCGACCAAAAGATGAATAGTTTCATCTGCTTTCCATTTCACAAGAATTCAAATCAAGAGAAGCGTGAAAATCCCAAGAGAACAATAAGGTACATTCAGGTGTACATCCCCCCCACCCCTACAATCCATACCCTCACCCCCCACCAAAACATATAGAATAATAAATGGCGAGAAATTAATATGGTAAAAGCTATAATGTGAATCTTGAAATCATCATCTAGTGCTGGTTACCAAATTTGGAGTCTCTTAATCCCCTCCTCCCACATCTCCAGAGTCGTCATTCTACAAAGGGGGGTGGCAAACCTTTTTCGTGAGTGTGCCCCAACATTGGCAAAAATCTTCTGAAAAAAATACCCTCGTATGCCTATTAGATTATCATTTTAATCATATTCGTATCTTATAAATTATTTCATAGAGAAAATATAAATATAATATATAGTACTCAAAAATCATCGATAGAACAATTTATATTTGAGTTAAGGTAGCGTGGACATGGAGTCAATGGCACCTGGTTTCTGATAGTTTCTCAGCTATGCGATCTTCAAAACCAACCAAAAGATTGCATAGACAAGAAAATGTCAGTAACCAGGTGTTGACTCCATGTCCACACTACCTTAACTCATATATAAGTATTGGAGGAGAGTACACTGTATATATATATATATATATATATATATATATATATATATATATATATATATATATATATATACTAGACCTGTTCTGTTAATCTCACATGCATCATTCCTGACCACTGACAATCCCTTTCTTATAATTTTTCAGTATCTTTACAATAATTTAAATGTACAGATTGTGTGAGCTGAAATATCTGTTAGTCTTACTTGCATTCATCCTTGACCATTGACAATCCCTTTCTTATCTCTTTTTCAATATACAATATACAGATTGTGAGCTGAAATTTGACCAAACTAATTTTAGGCAAAATTTGACAATTAAATTATCAACTTCCCCTTCTAAATACTGATACTATTTAATTTTATTTTTTTAATTTATTATTCACTCATATTCCTGTGAACAACAAACCATTTTCTTTCATCAAAAGAAAACTCACCAAGTTTGAACAATTGTAAATTAATAGGAATGTAATAGGAATTAAACTGTACCCATTGTACTCTCTAGACCAGAGGTGGCAAAACATCTTTTTTTAAAGATATTCTTAAAGAAATAGCAAGAATAGTTTTGAATTTAAAAAGCAGTAAATTTAAGTAAAATATCAACCTTTTTGGCAACTTGAATTCTAATTTGATTAATTACAATTCAGGTTTTATGAGGGGTAAATTTGATAAGGGGAGACAAGTAGGGAAAATTCACATATATGCTCCCTAAGAATAATTTTCCTTGAATTAGTTGGTCACTGGACCTGTAACCTGGTTTAGTTACAGGGGTGCAACTCATATACCATGTCTTGGGCTGGAATAGCTTAGCAGAGCTCTTCCCACTCCAGGTCTACAAATCCTTCTCCAAGGCACAAAGGTTAAAAATACCACTCTGCCCTTCTATTTATCCATAGCTGAATTGATTTTAATTGCATGCCAACCCATCTAGGTTTATTTTATGCCAAGAGGTCAGGGAATCATAGCAATTGTACATTCATATTTACATTTTTTGTGTAGTTGTTTTTCCCACTATCTTATTGAATATGATTAATTTTTAAATAAATCTATTTGACCCATAGATGGGATCCTAACAGGTATTACCACTCTGGGTCAGAGTGAACCTGGGAGTAATGTCCATAGCTGGAGAGAGAGAATAGTAGGATTCAAACCTTTCTCAAGGTTATTAGTGAATTAATAATAATAGAGAAATATTATGAAATGCAAACTGCCTTGTTCAGGATTTGAACTCAGTCGTTTCCATTTTCTATGACGATAATTGTTATGCCACGAGCACCTTTTTTAAGATTCCCAAAAAAATCAATGTCTTTCAACTTTGAATTGTTTATTCTAAATGTATTTTGTTAACATCCGTTGAAAGAATAATTGCTTTCTTAAGAGTCTTAAACTTCAACATCTTTCCATTTTGAATTGTTTATTTCAAAATTATGAGGCAAAGATAAAAATGAAAATTATTAAAAAGGCATTTTTTCTTCTTCAAATTACTACTTTTTCCCTACAAAAAAAAAAAAAAAAAAGTTATCTTTCACATGGCAATAAAAGGTTTTGATTTTTTTTTTACATGCCCGTCCCACACACACCACATATACAGATTATGAGCTTAAATTTGCACAAATAAATTTTAGGTAAAATTTTGCAATTAAT
This sequence comes from Doryteuthis pealeii, assembly GCA_023376005.1. Taxonomy (NCBI): domain Eukaryota; kingdom Metazoa; phylum Mollusca; class Cephalopoda; order Myopsida; family Loliginidae; genus Doryteuthis; species Doryteuthis pealeii. The sequence continues at coordinate 77,426,684 of CM042168.1, forward strand.
TGCCAACTTCTAAATAGTGATGCTAATTTTTTTTTTTTTTTTTACATTGACTCACATTGCTGTGAACAACAACTAAACAAAAAAAATGACATTTCTTAAAAGAAAAGAAATATAGTTTTGAATTAAAAAAACAGTAAAGTTAAGTAAAATACAGATAGTAAAATGCTGATAGGTATGCTTCCTGCATCCCTAGCACACAAATCTAAAAGGACACAGTAAAATCATGTCCATGCATCCCAGTGTTTTTCTTTTCTCTTCCCTCACCATTTCAAGCTAACTGTATATACATTTCAATAGTTTCTTAGAAACGAATTACACAGGATAGGTTACAAGGTAGGAGTTAGACAGCTTTAGTTGCTTCCCCTGATAATGAATAAAAACCCTACAATCTATTAAGAAACTTTAGTTGGAACCCATAAATTTTCCCAGGGACTCATTCAAAGCAAATATGTGTCCTAAATCAAAAAGCTATCAGTATCACTGAAAATATATACCTTTTTGGCAACTTTAATTTAAAATAATCATGCTATCCTTCATAGGCCAATAAAATGTTTTTTTACACAACCATCCCACCACAACCACAAAAAATATTATTTGCCATAAATTATGAGGCAAATATGAAACAAAAAAAAAAAAAAAAAAAAAAAAAAAAAGGTAATATTTTCTGTTTTCAATTTTCAACCAAGAAATGTTTATCCCTTTCTCTGGGTCTACAAACCGGTTTTGAATTCAGAATTTTCCTTCTCCTAGACTGGTTGCCATCCCAAGATCAAAGATCCCAGTCTTCCCTACTATTTATCCATAGCTAGAGAGAGATCATTTAGATCCATACTTTTCCCAAGGGTATTACCTCTATGTGAAATGCAAACAACCACATTTAGGATTTGAACTCGGATAGCAAATTCAAACCAAATCACTACCAAAAAAAAAAAAAAAAAACAATGTCATCCCTCACATGCCAATAAAATTGTTGTTTTTTTTTTCCTTTTCTTGTGTGTGTTCCTCTAAGGTGGCACAAAATACCACAGAGGTAGGTTAACACACAGCCCTGTTCTAGAATCTGCAAAATCCATGAGCACATCTGGAATATAATTGCTTTTGTGAGGTCCACCACATTAGAAAAAATATTATATGTGCACCATGTGAAAAGACTTAATAACTGCTTTTCATGACGGTGAGGAAGCCCACCCAACACCCCAAACTTGTTGAATTCGGTACAAGACAATACTGAGTCAATGAAAACCCTATAATTTTTAGCGTCATCTTAGATGGTAGATCATATACAGATAAGATTGACTGGTTAATTAGAAAAGCAACATAAAAGAAAAGAAAAAATAGTACTACACATCTCCAATTATAATAAGTGGAGAAAGAGGCACTACAAAAAAAAAACAGACACAAGGACTATAATAAGACTGTTGGATAGAGAAAGTTTTCAGCTACAAATTCCCCTCACCACATGGTCATCTACGTTTTCACCAGTTACAAAGTAAAGTAAGTCGCAGGGTGGCCGAATGTCCGTATCAGCCATACAGCAAGGGAGTCGATCCCTTTTTCACTAACGCTAGACCAAGGAGATTATTTTAGCATCTGAGGTGGAGAACCACACTACCGCCAGCAAAAAAATTTTTTCCTATATATATATATATATATATATATTATATATTATATATATTGTGTGTGGTGTGTGTGAAATGGTCAGCTTCACTGAATTCTCAAAATGGAGGTGAGTTTAGTGAAAGTTGTTGCTTAGGAGGGGATGTAGAATTGGAGTCAAATTAGCCCTGATTGGGTTGCTTGGGGGAGAAAATACAATGTTGAAAGACCCAAAATTTCAATGATCCCAGAAATAGGACATAGCTGACAATCCCCCTAATCATCTGAAAAACGTATTTTGCAATATTTTAATATATATAATATATATATATATTATATATATAATATATATAAGCAAAAGGTGCTATATTTATAAGTAAATAGTGCCCAATATTGTTGATAGAGCATGTATATCTAAGTTAAGGTAGCAAGGACAGGTTACTCAGAGTTTCTCACCTATACAATTCTCAAACACACCACTTAGTTTGAGAAATGCATAGGCAAGAAATTGTCAGTAACCAAACGCTGTTGACTTCACACTACCCTAACATACATATATATATATATATATATATATATATATATATACTTTCTACAACAATAATTTATGCCACAAGCACCTAACCTCGGTGATTTAATCATAAATTGACTAAGTATTAAAAAATAAGCATTGATTTGGAGCACCTTGTGAGGATTGAACTTATGACTCAGTAGTGATTGATTTGCGAGTCTGGCTTGCTAACCATTAGAACACAGAAGGCTAAAAATGTAAGTGGGTTAGTTTTACATGTCAACTCTTGTTGGGTTAATAAATGCTGAATTTTGTCTTTTTTCAAGCAATTATAGGTTTCAAATATGTATTTGCCCACGAGCAGGATGTGACAAAAGGTCAATATTTAAGGGGACTGAGGTTGGTTTGAAAGCAGTTTTCTTTCTCCTAAACTGGTTGCTGAAGAAAGGCTAAAGAACCAAGTCTGTACTACTATTTACCCATAGTTGGGGGAGAACACAGATTCAGGTCTTTCTTCTAATAGTCTGATAGAAATAAGATCTAAAATCAGGCATTCTGGCCAGAGAAGATGTTTTTGAAATCTTTATAAAAAAATTAAAAAAAATTTTTTTAAATTCCTTCAAAAATAGAAAAAAAAAAAAAAAAAAAAAAAAGATTATCAATAACAGTTTTGAAAAAAACATTGATCAGCACTGATGCATTTTGAGCAATCAATATGGTGCTTTGTTTATTTGTTTTTTGTTTTTTTGTGGGGGCTTGATTTTTTGGGATTTTTTTTTAAGGGGTGGGTACAGTTTTATCTCAGTCCTTAGTTTGTTTAGAGGCTTTTGCTTTGTTTATTTTTGGGTTTTTTGTTTGTTTGTTTGTTTTTTTTTTGGGGGGGGGCTACAGTTTATCTCAGTTTGTTTAGGGGTTTTTGTTTTGTTTTGTTTTTTTTTTTGGGGGGTTGTCCTTTTGGGTTGGGGGGGGGCTTGGGGGGAGCTACAGTTTATCTCAGTCCTTAGCTGTTTGTTTTTTGGTTTATCTCAGTAAAAACAAAAATAATAAAAAAAAAAGAAGATGAGGGACTGTGAAGGAAGATGAGGATTACTAGTATCTCTGAAAAATTAAAGGACCTAAAAAAAAAAGTTTCCAAAGCATCTTCAATCAAACTCTAACCATTACGGGGGGGAGGAGAAGGAAGATGCTTACAAAAATTTTAAAAGAAAAAGAAAATATATCCTAAAAAGAAAATTTCATCAGATTAAACATGAAAGAGTAAAAAATCTAAAAACTAAAACTTAAATGCAAATCTTTAAACAAAATCTACAGATATAAAGTAATCCATACATCCATCCACACACCTCCACTCCCTCAACGTCACGTATGAATTCACCCAGGAAAATGACAAATAAGTCCCTGATTCATAATCAGTCATAAATAATATCCGAGGATCTACCAAATGATAAATGAAACAAATGTCGGTTAGGGTTTTTTTTTTTTTGTGTATTTCTTTTTTTTTTGGGGGGGGGGGGAATTATTTTCAAGAGAAAAATTAAATGCGTTGTTTTTCACATTTTTCCTTTAAATAAAGTCGAATTCAGTAAGATATTTTTCTAAAGTCAAAATTTGTTTTAAAAAAAATTTAAAGGATTTTACAATTATTAATTAATTTTCAACTGGAGAAAAAAAAAATTTTCTTTTTTTGAGTGACAGTTTCTTTGTTTGATTTGTTTTATGGCACATCAACCTTGGTGGGTCATTTAACGCCGACAAAGTTTTGAAATAAACTCAATCAATGAGTTTGAAATACATTTTTTTCTATTTAACCCATAGATGGGACCCTAACACTCCGGGTCAGGATGGACCTGGGAGCAATGGTGATGAAGGTGTGCTCCACATTCCCCAG
>CM042168.1:77435678-77460678 GCA_023376005.1 Doryteuthis pealeii
TTTGAACATTCGGTTTACAAAGGAAACCTTCTTTCAGGACAATGAAATTATTCAAGGAGAATAAAGGATTTATGTAGATAAAAGATGATGGATGTTTTGAATGCATCGAGTTTGAAAAATGTGTAGAAAATAATTTCTTTGTCCTGAAGAAGATTTCTTTTGTAAATCGAAATGTTCGAACATCAACTAATAAATTTCCATCCATCCCTTGTTTATTCTACATTTTCTCCACATACTGTTGGATTAATTTCCTCATCTTACTCCCATATATATATATAATATATATATATATATATATATATATATATATATATATGAGGCATGTGGTCTAATGGTTAAAGTCGTAGGAAATGGACTTGTCAACCCGAGTTCAATTCCTGGACGAAGCTGTTGGAATTTTACATGGCGCTAATACCCTTGGGAAAGGTATAAATCCAATTCTCCCACCAGCTATGTGTAAATAGCAGGGCAGACTGGACTCTTTAACCATGACTAGGTAAACAGTCTAGAAATAAAACTGAATTCAAACCTGTTAAACTCCGCTTAAGAAATTGACATTGTGTCGCATCCTGCTCGTGTGGAGGGGTTGGTAAATGTAAATATGTATCAATCACACTTGTCCCATAACCTAGTTTTGGTAGTGAGGGTGTTATTCATGCATTATGTTTTGCAGAAATAAACTAGCGGAGACCATCCATCTCCAGGCCACACCTGGTTTGAATTCAGAGTTTTCTTTTTCCTAGACCAGTTGCTATACCAAGGTTAACGAACCCACTGTCCTATTATTTACCCATAGCTAGAGAGAGAACAGCTGGATTCATACCTTTCCAAAAGTTATTAGTGTTATGTGAAATGCAAAAAGCCTTATCCACGATTTGAACTTGGAAGTCAAGTCCACTTCCTACTACACCACAAGCACCTCAAATATCTAAACCAGCTCTACGAACGTATTGAGCACTTTTATATCATTCATAACTCAGACTTATCAACAGTCAAAATTGTGACTCGCTCGATTTGGAAGGTACTACCATTCTGGGTCAGAGTGGACCTGGGAGTAAGTACTCCACACTCCCCAGATTTCCACAATGGGAACCTCACCATTAAATGCAGTTTAACATCATATCCAGAACACTGGCAGGATGTGGCACAAGGTCAATTTTTAAGCAGAGTAAAGACAGTGCAGTCGTCTATAAAGACATTAAAAGAGAAAATCTCTAGGAGATCAAGTTCTTTACATTCTGGTGTTTTTATTAGAAATGAATCGTCTTAGTAAAAATACAACAGCAGTGATACACGTGTCAAAATAAAGCTGTACCTCACCACCGGATGCAGTTTAGTATCATCACACCCAGGATATCTCTTTTGAGGGGGTCTTTACCCTTCTGCAGAGGATGCAGTCGACAGATTCTAAAGACCCTGCCAACAGGGCAATTAAAAACAAAAGACAAGTTAATGTGTATGATGGAATTTTTAAGACGTAAATTTCTCTTGCTAACACTGGCATAAAATTTTGTAGGGATTTTTTTATTTCATTTATCTGTTTCTTTTTAAGTATATCCTGAGCCCAGATCTCTAACAATAATACCAACAGGGAAAGTTACTACGCGTACGCAACCTTTATGCAGCCCATAAACACACTCACACATTCAATTCACCTTCACATACACACACACACATCATCTTATCCAATCATACGCATCCCATGTCTATTGAATTTTTTGAAATTTTTTCGATTTTCCTTACATTTGAAACATCTTCACCTGATGATTGCATCGCATGAAACCAATATGGTTGTGATTGTTCCTTTGTCACCCAATAAATAGATATGTAAAACCTTTATATATTTATCTTATTATATATTATATATATATATATATATATATATATATATATATATATATATATGAACAAAAAGTGATAAGACAAACAGGAATATTTCTTTTATGTTATTTATTTTTCTCAACTAGTTTCGAATTAAGGTCATCGTCAGGACAAAATTTCTTGTTTGAAGAAATTGTTTTTAGAGAGTTTTTTAAAAAATTAAAAGATTTTTTTAAGTGTTTGACAGGTCACTATAATCCGGGCAGAGAAGTGTGTTAGAAGTAGCAAGTCCATCTGTTCCATACATATATGTTTTCTTTAATAATATCACGGAATAATCATCAAAAGGTTGTATATTGTAACTTTTATCCTGCCAAACATACAAATACGATTATTATTTCTAGCATAAATATATATATATAAGTAAGTAAGTTGTCGGGGTGGCCTTAAGTCGGTATCAGCCTGACAGCGAGAGAGTCTATCCCCTTTTCACTAGCGCTAGACCAAGTAGATTATTTTAGCGTCTGAGGTGGGGTGCTACATCTACCATCAGCTCCTTACTTTACCGCACAGATCCCTGTGCTACTTATGCGCTGAGTTGGCGAGGGCCGGTATCGAACTAGGAACCTTGTGGTTTCTAACCGAACGCTCTACCGACTGAGCTAACCCGGCCCTTATATATATATATATATATATATATTACCAACCCACCGCATGAGCAGGATGTGACACAAGGTCAATTCCTTAAGCAGAGTTTAACAGGTTTGAATTCAGAGTTTTCCTTCTATTAGACAGGTTGCCTTACCAAGATTGAAGAGCCCAGTCTGCCCTACTATTTACCCATAGCTGGAGGGAGTATAGTTGGATTCATACCTTTCCCAAAGGTATTAGCAGTATGTGAAATGCATTTCTAGTATAGGAAGTTGTTATTATAGGTGAGACAAATTTATTCTTGGAGAATTTTCTGAAATTCTTTCGAAACTTTTTCAATGGACAAATAAATACTCAGAAACAAAGAAATTTTATTCCTGAACTTTGTACACCAAATCCCTACCCCAACCCAATTTTTTAAAAACTATTTAAACTTTTAAGTTCTCAATATTAACAGATACATCAAGTTAGATTTCTTAGTACAACCGAGGCAGGTTGTCCCGGGTGTTAGCAGATGTACTCATATAATATAATAAATATATAAAGGTATTACATATCTATTTCACCTGATGAATGCATACGATTTTGCATGTATGAAACCTAAGGTTGTGATTGTTCTATTGCCATGAAATAAATAGATATGTAATACCTTTATATATTTATTTTATTATATTATATAATAGCTCTATTCTTTATATCGAGCACTCTCCTAATACTACTGCAATTTGGTGCACCATTCCAGTGAAAGCTGAAGCGGTGACTATCCCAGGCTATATATATATATATATATATATATATATATATATATATATACATACACACACACACACACACACACACACACAGTGTGTTTACCTGAAAATAAGACCTACCTGCAAAATACGACTTAGAGTGATTTTTCAGGATGATTTTAATATAAGCCCTCCCCTTAAAATCAGCCCTAGTTGAGAGCAGCAGACAGACAAAAGAAATAAGCATTCTTCACAATCACATCATGTGACGCAAACACTTGTCTTCATCAATGATCAAGACGACACGCATTTGCTTGTGTTAATGGTAAATAAATGTAAATAGTTTTTCATAATTTCTGATTATTCAGAAATTTTGTAATTTTCTACTTTGTAATGTCGTTTTTTGATATATAAAGAATAAGACATTCTCCAAAAATAAGCCCTAGTGTTATATTTCAGAGTGAAAATAAATACAAGCCATGTCTTATTTTCGAGGAAACACGGTACATGCCTAGTAACTGAAATATCAGTGTTCCTTTGTCATCATTGATTATGCAGCTGTCCTTTTTAATTATAGCAAAACCAACTTATTATGTTGATTTCTGGTAAAACTATTTATATTGCTACATATGTAAATTATCTATATGGTGCTGCCATCTAGAGGCGTATTTTTTTTTCTATTAAATAAATGGCCAATACCATATTGCTCCCTGATGTAATGAATATGTAAATACCTTGGTATCCCTTCACTAAAATCTGATTGGACAGTGTCATGTATAAATATTCGACACTGTGTTGGTACAGGCGCCTAAACCTACAACCCTAAACTTACTCGCCAGACGACCTGCTATTCGATGCACCAACTACTACTAGCGATAATATACCAAATACCAACTTCATAATATATCCCTTAACCCGGATATATTCACTCCCAAATGCTATATCTTACTGTATATATATTTACCAACCCTCCGCACGAGCAGGATGTGACACAAGGTCAATTTCTTAAGCCGAGTTCAACAGGTTTGAATTCAAATTTTTCCTTCTCCTAGACCGGCTGCCTACCAAGGTTAAGAGCCCAGTCTGCCCTACTATTTATCCATAGCTGGAGGGAGAGTAGGATTCATACTTTTCCAAAGGGTATTAGTGCTAAGTGAAATGCAATTACCACGTCTAGGATTTGAACTCGGGGCGACAAGTCCATTACACCACACACTTCCTTATATCTCACTGTATAGCACTATATCATCATCATCAAGTCATGCCGACAGCCATTTGTTCCTCTTGCCATTTGTCACTATCAGTCATTGTTTCTTGGAAGTCCTTTGCACAGCATCCAGTATCTGCACAGAGCTGATCAATATAAGTTTTTGCTGGTTGGCCTACACTGATGTATCAACAGCAGAACATCACTTATGAGTTTGTCCTTACTTCACCAGCAGTGTCCACCATGTTTTGTTCATCTTACTTGGATGGTTTCTGTGATAGGAGGTAAGTAGCCAGACAGCAGTTTTTTTGTAAGGTGCTACTTCCAGGATTTGTTCAAGACAGCACGCAGCATTCTTGTGTAGTGCCCATCTAGCCTTTTTCTCCTGACATTTCATTTAAGTTTAAGTGGTGCAGCCATACAGTAGCACCGACACAGCTTGGAAAAATTCTTGATTTATCTTATCTGAGATCAGATTGTCATTGTTCCTTGCCAAAAATGTTATTGGAATCAAATGAATAGTTCAGTTTTGGTCTTTTGTTATCTTTTCTTTTGATTGATTTTAATGGCATGTCAACCCATCTAGGCTTATTTTATGGGTCATTTCCTATAACTCCAACATAAAAAGGGGAATCACTCTGAATGAATTTTATCTGTTAATTAATCTACCCATTATTTTCCTATTAAACTAACCCTAAACCTCTAACCCTGTCTTCTTTTTTCTAATAGATCAATTTTTATCAGTCAATCAGAGTGGTTCCCCTTTTTTATGTTGGAGTTATAGGAAATAACCATTTTATGCTTAGAGGTTAGGGAATTATGTTCATTGTAAGTTCAAGGGAGAGAAACTACATAATTTCATTTCTCTGAATTTTTGAGATGAGGCTTGATAATTTGTATTATTTGTATTAACATGGCGTAGTGGATATAGGTGTTGAGTTAAGACATCTAAGTGACAGTTATCACTAGGCTGCAGGTTCAATCCTGGTCAAAGGCAACAGTAACATAGAATAATAATTAACACAACTTAAAACTCATATCTAGTCATGGTTAACAGAATAAGAACAGTCTACCCCCGTGAATTGAATAAAGGGGTAGTTTCAAAGTTCCACAAAAGCTCCCAATTAACTCTTAACATCCTGTTGAGAATTCCAGAGCCCCATTCCTATAAGGATTTATTTTAAAAAATGGCTAAAAATGATCCTTTTCATTTAAAGTTAACTTGAGATATTTCCCTTAAATTAAAGACTTCTAAATATGTTTAATATTACATTTAAATAAAGGCTATCGTTTGGGATGGATTAAGAAAACAAATGTGACTTCCAGGGCGGAATAAGGTGGTATAGGACATTAAGAGTTAAGACAAGAAGGTTCCCAAGTTTGAGGAGGGGGTTCCTGAGTGAGAAGGTTCCCGGATCTGACAAAAAATACCTGAAGAAGGCTGGATGGCACATCGGCCAAAATGTTGTACAAATAACAATAAAGATGATGACAATAGTCCTAATAATCAAAATATAATGCAATTTCACTTGTTTTCTTCTCCCTCATCTCCATCGAGTCACTTTGTATTATTTTCTTTCTTTCTCTTTAACAAATTCTTTCCTCCTAACTCATTCTTTCTTCACTCTCTTCCTTCTGTCTACTTAAGCGATTTACGAGGTTTTCATTTGAATTCTCAAACGCAACCGACGCCGTCTTGAACTCAAAGACTACCAGAAGTGATGATACAAACAGAAATAGCTCCATCATTTACGACAGGAATCAGCATCGCAAGTGTAGAAATAGTTTTCATTGCTGAGGAACATTTAAAACGCCATATTTCATTTGCTAAAACATTGTCAACCATTTTAATGTCTGTCTCCACCTATAATTCATTATTCTTGCTACTGAATGATACGACTGACTCAAACTCCCAGATGCAACTAATTATTTAAACTTGGTGACTGAGTATAGAATAATGGAAAAAGAGGATTCAAAAATTATCATTTATCTATTAAAGCATGGTTCATTGTTTGGTTTAATGACATATCAACCCTTGTGGGTTATTTAATGCCAAATCTCGTCTTATGTTTTATATATATATATTATTTGTTTAAGAAATAATTTTCATTAAGTTTATGTGTATTACTAAATTGGTAGAAATAATTTTCATTAACTTCATGTGTATTACTAAATTGGTAAAAATAATTTTCATTAACTTTTTGTGTATTACTAAATTGGTAAAAAATAATTTTCATTAACTTCATCTGTATTACTAAATTGGTAGAAATAATTTTCATTAACTTCATGTGTATTACTAAATTGGTAAAAATAATTTTCATTAACTTTTTGTGTATTACTAAATTGGTAGAAATAATTTTCATTAACTGTGTGTATAACTAACTATAACTTATATAGTTTGGTTCTCTCATGTAAGCTTATGCACTCTTTAAAATAGACAATTTCACTTCTGGTTCTTCACCATATTTTTTTTAATGGGAAAATGAGGATGACATTTTGCAGAGGAGGGGTCATTTACAAAGAGGAAAGAAGCAGGGGTGACCATTATAACCCAACTATGATCAGAGTTTTAACCTCTTACTCGGATGAGTACTTCAATTAATTCTTTCAAATTGAGTTAAATAACGGTTCGGAGGTAATGTTTATGTGAAACGTAACAATAAAGTAACAAGCAAAACAGTACAAATAATAACAAATAATCACAAAGAAGTTTGAGTCGTAATAAAATTCTCCTTTTTATGTGTTGGAATTTTTGTGATATAGTTATTTACTAAGCTAAGCTTAGATGTGGTACAAAAACCAGAAATATGAGGTGCCCAATGAGAATCAAACTCATTAACAATGGTCTGTGAATCCATGTTGACCACGTAGCTTAGCTTAGATATCTCCCAATATCGAACTCACTAACAATGGTTTGCGAAGCGAGCTTGCATGAGGTTTTGTGATATAGTTATTTACTAAGCTTAGCTTAGATATGGCACACGCCATCGAACACTAACAATGGTTTGCGAAGCGAGCTTGCTAACCATTACACCACATGAGGCACCCAAATTTTTGTGATATAAGGTGTGCTCCAATTCCCCACATGAATTTATAGACTAGCCGAGGTCACATGGTTTATTCCTCTGGCCAATCAACAGCCATAATGTGTGGCTGATTCACTACTTAAACACTGATACTTGCCACAGTTCACTTGCAATCATTGAGGAGGAACTTACAATACTAGAAAAACCAAAGGATACTTTATCAAGGATTTCACTGGACAAGCACTATCATAACTTTGTGCAAAAATAGGAGGCACATAATGTAATGGTTATTGTCGTAGGAAATAGACTCATCGACCCGAGTTCAAATCCTGGACGAGGCTGTTTGCATTTCACATGGTAAATAGTAGGGCAGCCTGGGCTCTTTAACCTTGGTTAGGCAACCAGTCTAGGAGAAGGAAAACTAAATTCAAACCTGTTAAACTCCACTGAAGAAATCGACCTTATATTACATCCCGCTCATGCAGAGGGGTTGGTATATATATATATATATATATTATATATATATATATATAAAAACTTTGTACAAAAATCTCTTAAACTACACAAAAAATGTAAATATAAAATTACAATGAATGTGATTTCACTAAACCCTTGGCATAAAATAACCCTATATAGGTTGACATACCGTTAAAATCAACCAATCAAAGCTTATTAAATAACTATTAAACGATTATATTATAAGATTCTGATAGATTTTTCCCCTTTTTATTCATGATGGATTTATCAGATTTTCTGTAACAGATACAATTATTTCTTTGAAAATGAGTTGAATAACTTCACCTTTTATGGCCTTATTGTACACACGAAAAAAGGGGAGATAATTCATTATAAATTCAGAAAAAAAATCTGAATCCATATATAAAACGGTAAACGATAAAGATCACACTTCATAACGTATGTCAAGTTCCCCCTCTTCCAGGAAGAAATCTGCCAATCAATCATCTAAGAAAATGTGGTGACATGTAGAGAACTATCAGGACCACCCCCACCTTAAAAAAATAAATAAATAGTTAAAGTACATTAGTAAGGAAAAGGAAAAGAAAAAAAAAAGATAACCTATCAGAATTCCTGGACTCAACAAAACCATGAAATAACCCAGGATCTTCATCAATTTTGATTTTAATCTCAGGATTAAAAAATGAATATTAAAAGAAGAAGAAAAAAATTGTTTTTTTAACATCATGTGCTAATAGAGGTTCCATATCATTTAAGATGAATTACAAAGAAGGATAATGACTATTTGAAATAGAAAAATAATTATCTCTACATTCAATCTGAAGTTATGATATTCAAATATCAAAAGTCGTAGCTTGAAAGCTAAAACACTCATAGCAATGAGGAAGCAGTCATGAGTCTATTTCTCTGATTTTTTTTAAGATCAAGCTTGATAATTTGTATTATTTGTATTAATCGGACTATTGACCTCATCTTTATTGATATATACACGTTTTGGCCAATGTGCAGAAGGCTGGAGGGTACATTGGCCAAAATGTTGTGTATCTATCTATGCATATATAAAGGGCAGTTGTGTGAATCTGTATGTCCAGAGGAAACTTTGAAAATAAAACAATTAACGACAAAGTAAATATATATACACATTAAATATCACTAGGGCTTGGTTTTTGAGCAAAAATAATAGAGATTTGATTTATATTCATGAAGACAATTAAAAAATTAAATTTAAATGATAACAGCATGGATTTTTTTTTTCCCCCATTTAATATTTTAGATAGTAGACATTAGCATTTCTTTTCACAGTGGCTGGATCAATGCAAGGTCTATTTTTTTTTATATAAGGATTTAAATGGGGCATCCCACGAGGATTCAACTCGCAATTCAGTAATAATGGATCTGCAGAACTAACTTTTAAAAATCCCTCTCTACCCAGGTGACGCCGATTAGCCGCTGCTAGTACATATATAAAGGGCAGTTGTGTGTATGTCCGGAGGAAACTTTGAAAATAATACAATTAATGACAAAGTAAATATATATACACATTAAATATCACCGGTTCTTGGTTTTTGAGCAAAAATAATGAAAGTTTGATTTATATTAGTGAAGATACTTAAAAAGATAAAATTCAAATAATAATAGCATAGATTTTTTTTTTTTTTTTTGCATTTAATATTTTAAATAGTAGACATTCATTTTTATTTCCAGAGTGGCTGGATCAACAAAACGTCTTGTTTTTACATAGGGATTTTAGTGGGGCATACTACGAAGATCCAACTCTCAACTCAATAATAATGGATTTGTGAGACTAATTTTTTTTTTACCTCCCCCACTACCCAGGCAATACAAGGCAGCCACTTCTAGTATAACAAAAAAAAGGGGAACAATAGTCTGAATAATCCAAATAATACAGACATGAGTCCCCAAAAATATACTTTCCATGTATGTACACATGAATACAATATAATATGTTAATGATATCTTTCCATTTTTAAAGAATTAATTCATTGACCAGTGGGGGTCTAGAATATTCTGACTATCCTTTGCTGAGATGTAAGCCCCCACATGTAATTCTATTTATATATACAACAAAATAGCAGTTTACAGTGTGAACAGAAAGGCTAATTTACATATTGATATTAAAAATTTGATTATAATAAATATGTGCTTAGTATTATTGATTTCTAATTGTTTTGGTTTTATCTTAATGAATATAAAAATCCCGGGGATAAATCTTTTTAAAAAAAAATCAAAGAAAAAATAACTAATTTTATTCTTTACTTCCTATTTTAACTAAATATTTAAATTAGGAAAATTTAGCAATGAAAGACAGGATTGATGAAAGAGTAGGTTTCAGTTGTTCTATTTTTTGATTATATCCCCCTATTTTTCAAATCTTTTTATCTGCATTCTTATTTAGTTTCATTAGCCTTTCTAATTTAGTATAATATTTTTTTTACATTAGAACTTTAATACTTGCACCCGGAGGGTGCATATATTTGCTAGTATATATAAAATTTAAAAAAAAAAAAAAAAATAAAAAAACTCAGCTGGCAAACATCAAAGATTGCTTCTCCCCTAAAACCCCCAGCCTTAAAATATTACAAAGACATTTTGGCATAGAGAGTAAATGCCAGATTCCCTGACACCGACCCATCCCACTGCATTGAGAAATGGAATGGAGGACTAATTTGCATCTTTCATCCTTTTCCCTGCCATACCTTTCTTTCATCTCTTTTTAATCTGACACACTCACTAATACTGGCGCTTTTATCAGAATAACTCACTAATTACAGACATCTGAATAAAAAATCTGCTAAGGTGCTAGATTTAAAAATAAAGAAATAAAATAAAATATGGAGGTATGTGTGTGTGAAGTTGAGATAGCATAAAGACAGAGTCAACAGCATTTGGTGACTGTCAGTTTTTTTTTTTTGCCTATACAATCATCAGACCATATATATACATATATATTGGTTGGTTGGATTTTATGGCATGTCAACCCTTGTTGGGTTATCTTATACCAAAGACATTTTTATTCTATCTTGATGGGTATTCAATAACAATTTTTTTTTTTTCAAATTAATTTTTCTAAACATTTTTTTTCTATTTAAACATTGATCTGAATAAATGTGGTGGTGTGCTGGATTTTTCTTTTTTTACATATGGAGGGTGTGTGTGTGTGTGTGTGTGTGTGTGTGTGTATAAAGTTGAGATAGCATACACAGAGTCAACAGCATTTGGTGACTGTCAGTTTTTTTTGCCTATAAAATCATCATACCATAGATGTTGGTTGGATGGATTTTACAGCTTGTCAATCCTTGTTGGGTTATCTGATACCAAAGACGTTTTTTTATTCGTTCTTGATAGATATTTTTTTTTAAATTAAAAAAAATTTTTTTTTTAAACATTTTTTTCTATTAACCCATAGATCTGAATGAGTAGGATTTTTCAAAAAAAAATGGAGTGTGTGTGTGTGTGTGTTTAAAGTTGAGATAGCATAAACAGTCAACAGCGTTTGGTGACTATCAGTTTTTTTGCCTATACAATCATCAGACCAAATATATTGGTTAGTTGGTTGGATTTTATGGCATGTCAACCCTGGTTAGGTTATCTTATACCAAAGACATTTTCTTATTGATTCTTGATGGCTATTCAATTTTTATTTTTCAAATTCAATCTTTTTTTTAACATTTTTTAAACTAATTTTTGTTTTCTGTTTAAACCATAGATAGGACCTTAACAGCTACTACCACTCTGGGTTAGAGTGTAACTGGGGGTAATGGCGATGAATGGGTATTCCTCAAAAGGCCAAATTGGAACTTCATCATTAGATCCATATGGGTACTTCCATGTCAAATCATCCAGGCTATGTCACCCACCCTCTTCAATTTTGTCTTAGATTCAGTGCCACATTGGGATATTGATCTTGCTATGAAAAAATCAGAAATCATTAATAACTTAAAATTGGTTGACTTTCAGACTTTTTCAATAGCATTTTGGATTTCCTGGATAAAAATGCTTTTATAAACCAATTTCTAGGAGTAGGGAAGCTCTAGAACTCATTTTACAGACAAAAATAGATTATAAAGGTCACCATTTTTCACCAACCTCACCAAATTTGGAGAGCTAAAAATCGACATAACTCAGTCAATTTTTGGAATTGAAAGCTCAAATTTTGGGGAATGTCTAACTTTAAAACCCTCCACACATGGTTTCAAGTATTCCGATCTAATAGTAATAATTTATTCACAATTATATGGTTTCATGCATCTTAACGAGTTAAACGGCTTTAGTTGTTTCCCCAGATCATAAATAAAAACCCTGCAATTTAAGAAACTCTAGTTGGGACCCATGAATTTTCTCGGGGACTCATTCAAAGTAAATATGTGCAACATGGGAGTAATGGCAATGAAGGAGTAAGATCAGATTCGGTTTAATATTATACCCAAGACAAGGGGGATTACCCCCTCTACAGGGGGCACAGTATATTCAAAGTTCTGCTGACATGGCAATTTTTTGCTTTTCTCCATGATGCTACAGGGTTGGTGGGGGAGATAACATGGCAGTGCAATCTATACATATATATAAAGGGAAATGGGTGTGGATGCATGTATGTATGTCCGGATAAAACTATGAAAATAAAACAATTAACAACAAAGTAAATTTATGTACACATTAAATATCAATGTTTCCTACTTTTTGTGCAACAAGCATGAAGATTTGATTTATATTCGAACATATTTAAAAATTAAGATATACATAGAACTAGCATTGAAATTCTACTCAAAAATGTCTAGCATTTGTAAATCTCAAAAGTAAACAAATCAATACACCAGGTTTCCCCTCTACCCAGGCGATGCTGTGTAGCTGCTTCTAGTTCATGATAAAGTATCAATGATTATTAAGGTAAATATCACCTGGCTGCTACGTGTTTTTAATCTTACAAACAGTTCAGCTGCAAGGACAAACACTTCACTGCAGTTGTATAATTAATAGAATGTATTGATTAGATAAAGCGTTAACAAAATTGGGTATCCATGTACCGTATTTTTCGGAAGATAAGGCGCACCAGATTATAAGACGCAGTATCAGTGAACGGATTTATTTTCATACATAAGGCGCACCGGAGTATAAGGCGCATAAAGCAGAACAAACCAGTTGGATAGGTCAGATTTATTCAAGTCACTAAAAATAACTATCAATATTGTTCACTTGTAACACACAAAGAACAGAAAAATACGCTAACTTTTTCAATCATTCCTCTTCTATAAATCCGTCAAATTCTTCATCTTCGGTGTCAGAGTTTAACAGTTGGGCGATAGCGGCATCAACCAAACCTGAATCCCTTTTGTGATCCTCTGAGTCAGTCTCATTGCTGTTGTTTGGCTGTTCAGTGGTAATTTCAGCCTTCATGAAAGCTTTGACAATAGTTGCGACTGATACCTTGGCCTAGGCATTGACGATCCATTGGCAGATAGTGGCGTAACTAGCCCGGCGTTGCCTCCCTTGAAGGTTTTTTTTTTTTTTTTTTTCACGACCCAATTTTTAAGAGACCACACAAGTGATTCCGTTACGGCAGTGTGAACATAGAAATTGGTTCAAGGTCACAAGGCCTAAGCACAACCAGGATTTATACATAAGGTGCACCGGACTATAGGGCACACTGCCAATTTTATTTTAGCAAATATAAAGGATTTTAAGTGCGCCTTATAGTCCGAAAAATACGGTATAAACATCTGTTGGGAAAACAAAAGAGCAATCTTCTAGTCATGCATTCTCTCAATCTGCAAATGTCAACTGGTTACTTGAAGCAAGAAGCGTATTCATCGGCAATTCCAGTCTTTTGGGATTAAAGAACACCAGTAGCAGTGAAATTGCAATACCTGCTACTCGCATGGATCCACAAAATGGGTTAAAAAGGGGCTCTATAGCCTTGGTTGGCAACCTATCAAACTCAAGGAAAAGTCTGACACAAAACCTCTGCTGCCTTTCAACGAAAGGCTAAGGGAGTAAACCCCAAAAACCAATCAGGAGCTGGAGCCCCTAAAGGTGGTGAGATGCTGAAATCCAGTGCTACCCATCAACTCTGTGACACTACTGTTGCCAAACTGCATTGGTACCTTACCTTTCCTTTGGATCACAACGGCAGTGTGGAGAGGGGGATTTGCTGCATGGGCAACAGCTTATCCTCTATGTGTTCCCGCCCAGGCTATGTAGTTCAAAGAAAAAAAAAAAAAAAAAAAAAAAAAACTTTGACACTGCTCCATCGTCCCTCGTAGACAGAAGGCTACCAACCAGTCATCTAGTTCTAATAAATAAAATTCCCTCCCATGGTCTTTATTAAAGCTCTTGTTTGTGATTATCAGTGGCTTCGGCCGGTAGGCCTCAAATCCAGAGAAATTTAAAAGGGCAGGACAGGGTTAATTGCCCAAAAAGTGGAATGACAATGAGAACAATGCATTTTATGCACTAGTCATCGCATCAGTGTCTTCGGCCGGTAAACCACAAATCCAGAGAAAATTAACTGCATGTTGGGGGGGGGGGGGCTGGATCCTCTCTTAATTCAAAGGCGCAGGGCTGGGTTTATTGTCCTGTGCCTGAGGCAAGTGGAATTCCAATGGGAACCATGTATTTTTTGCACTAACAACCTTGGCATGAACTGCCTTATCTACAAGGATTGCTTTGGCATTACATAACCCATGAAGGTTGATAGGCAATGAAACACCTTTACATATTAAAAAGCTTTTCTTAATATTCATTTACTGTGTTATGCCAATTTCTGTATTATAGCAGATTATAAGATTAACCTTGTTTCACTGGTTCATTGATAACTCGTAAAAAATCACACACACACACATCATATATAGGAGGTGGAAATTATACATATATATCTACTAATCTCTCACACCCATACCCATACACACACACATATATACACTTCAATGGAGTTCTATAATTATACAAACACACACACACACACACACTTGACTGCAGTCATAATTATTCACACACACACACACACACACATATATATATACACACACACACTTGGCTGCACTCGTATAATTATACACACACACACATCACTCGTATAAGTATACACACATATATACATACACTTCACTCGTATAATTATATACATACACTTCACTCGTATAAGTATACACACACACACATACATACACTTCACTCGTATAAGTATACACACACACACACACACACACACTTCACTCGTATAGTATACACCACACATACACTCATACACTTCACTCGTATAAGTATACACACACATACACTTCACTCGTATAAGTAACACACACATACACTTCACTCGTATACACACACATACACTCATACACTTCGTATAAGTATACACACACATACACTCATACACTTCACTCGTATAAGTATACACACACATACACTCATACACTTCACTCGTATAAGTATACACACACATACACTTCACTCGTATAAGTATACACACACATACACTCATACACTTCACTCGTATAAGTATACACACACATACACTCATATAATTATACACACACATACACTCATATAACTATACACACACAATTCACTTATAATTATATACACACACAATTCACTTATAATTATATCACATTCAATAATTATATACACACACAATTCACTTATAATTATAACACACACAATTCACTTATAATTATATACACACACAACACTTATAATTATATTATACACACCACAATTCACTCTATACACACTTCACTTATATTATTATATATACACACACAATTCACTTATAATTATATATATAACACACACAATTCACTTATAATTATATATATACACACACACACACACACAATTCACTCTTATTATACACACACACTTCACTTATAATTTATACACCACACAATTCACTTATAATTATATATACACACAATTCACTTATAATATATATACACACACACACACACACACACAATTCATCTTATTATACACACACACTTCACTTATAATTATATACACACACACACAATTCACTTATAATTATATACACACACACACACAATTCACTTATAATTATATACACACACACACAATTCACTTATAATTATATACACACACACACAATTCACTTATAATTATATACACACACACACACACAATTCACTTATAATTATATACACACACACACACACACAATTCACTTATAATTATATACACACACACACACAATTCACTTATAATTATATACACACACACACACAATTCACTTATTATACACACATATACACACTTCACTCGTATAATTATACACTCACTCATACATACACTGCCATCGTATAATTATATACTCACTCATACATACACTGCCATCGTATAATTATACACTCACTCATACACTTCATTGCAGTCATAATTATACACACTCACTCATACACTTCACTGCAGTCTTATGAATACACACACACACACACTTCACTTGTAGAATTATATACATACAAATATAGAGAAAGGGTTAAATCAAGATTATCATACTTTTTACATATTGAACTATGTGTCAATAGCTCTTAAGTAAACATATCAAACATTGTAATAATTGAATTACCATACTCTGGTATATCCACAGGTCCTGCTAGTTTAATAATAATATCACAAGTTTAAACAAGTGTTCTATATCTACAACTCAAAATGCATCTATGGTCATCTATAAATACACAATGTATATACTAAATTTTTTTTTAAGTCTACACACAGTTTGTTCTAATCACAACAATTTTGGAAGGTGCTTCCCATGCAGAGAGAACGAGAAATCTACAAATGGACACAATACAAAAAAGTGAATTAATTTAGAAATTTAAATAAGAGAAATATAATTAAAACAAACCACCATTACTGTAATGTATATAGCTATTATAATTTTTTTTTTTTTAAATGAATTTTTAATGTAATAATACCTGTCTCATAATAGTTGTTACCTTCGCATATACTATTGATATACCAAATGTAACAATGATTATGAGACAGACAACAGTTATTCAATATTAAATTTATTTTAATGAAACTTTTAGCCCAATGATTTCATTAAATTCTTTAGATTTTCAGCATATTATCTTATATACTTTAAATGTCAATTTTTGGTTTAAATGTTGTATAATCCATTTACAAGTTGTTTTCCAATATCCAAACTGTAATAAATATGCAGTTTTTGAAAATTGAGATGATTTTGTCAAGAATACTATTCAATAAAAATGTATATATAATTGATAACTTAAAAAATAATAATACCAGTCCAATAATAATTGGTACATTCAAATATACATTTGATACACCAAATGTAACAATGATTATGGGACAGACAGTTAATGAAATTTCAACACAAAAAATAGTTTCATAAATTTTTTAGCATATTATCTTATATACTTCAATTACTTTTTTTCTTTTTTTAATTTCATAAAATCAGATTACAAGTTGTCTTCCAATGTGTGATAAATGTGAAATTTTAAAAAAGTGAATATAAATATAAAAGATTAAAGGGAGACACAAAACACAAGACAAAAGTAAAAATGATCAATTTTTAACTTTTAGTTTGTTTTTTGTTGTTGTTTTTAATTTGAGTTATTCATTGAAAAAAAAAAATTAAAAAAACCTTTTCCTCTACTTCTTCCTCTTCTTATTTCAAACTGGTGACACAAATTGAATTTTACGGTATGTCAACCCTTGTTGGGTCATTTTATGCTGAAAACGTTTTGTTTTATTCATTCTTGATGGGTACTCAATATTTTTAAACACATTTTGTAAGATCTCATTTTGTTTTATTTAACTCCTAGATGGGACCCTAACAGGTACCATCACTCTGGGTCAGAGTGGAGCTGGGAGCAATGGTGATGAAGGGGTGCTCCACATTCCCCAGACCTGGGACTTCACCATCAGATAGAGTTTAATGGCATACCCAGGACAATAAGACACTCAAGCCACCACCTTCTAGCAAATATATGATAAAAAGGGTTGCCATAAGGACAATCATATAGGTGCTAGGACATGACATGACCAGCTGATTGGTCGAGGGAGTGACACAAATGCTACAATGATTAGTACCTTGCTAATCCCAAGTGTAATAAATATGCAATTTTTAAAAATTGAAATGATTTTGTCAAGAAGAGTACAATTTAATAGAATATATAATTCATAATTTCAAAAAATTTTGATGATTTTTTTTTTTTTTAGGAGAGTATGATTTAACAAAGTTTTTTTTAATATATATATATATATATATATATATATAATATATATATATATATATGTGTGTGTGTGTGTGTGTGTGTGTGTGTGTGTGTGTGTGCGCGTAGTATAATAAAAAAAATTGAAAAAACACAGGTTTAAATGAGTTAAGTGGTGAGTTTATTGGCCGACGCTAAAGTGTTTCGATCTATTAATTAGATCATCTTCAGGGCTTTTGTTGGTATCTGGAAGGTGATAAAAAGTTAAACAGACCGATAAAGGACTATTACTCGCCTTTCTCCTTATTCTGAGATAAAAAAAATTTTATCACCTTCCAGATACCAACAAAAGCCCTGAAGATGATCTAATTAATAGATCGAAACACTGCAGCATCAGCCAATAAACTCACCACTTAACTCATTTAAACCTGTGCTTTTTTTCAATTTTTTATTATACTACATACCGTCGGATTCACTTCCATTTATTCATATATATATATATATAAAATTCATAAATTTAAAAAAAAACAAAACAATAATACCTGTCTCATTATAGCTGGTACATTTAGTAAATGTAACTTATGGGACAGAGATAGGAAAATAAAGAGAGCGAGAGAGAGAAAGCATAATTTGTTTTGTATTGTCTTGTTGTTTTATTTTTGTAAAAGAGAATGGAAAAAGAAAAAACAAACCACAACACCAAATTTGGATTTAAAAAAGATGAAATAAATGAATAGAAGAAAATGTGAATTTTTTTTTTTATTTTTTATAATGCAGAGGTGTGCCACACATGAGAACGATGAAATAAAAATGTCTCCCTTGCCAAAAAGTTTCTACCAAAAAACTTACCATCCCAGACGTCATGTCTCCTTTTGCGGCACCATATGTGCTACCAATGTTTCGCGAGCCAAGCTAAAATGAATCAGGAATTCCTTTAATTGATAATCATGACCAAGAATAAGAAGAAGGAATCGGTGTTTCTTGGAGGTGAAGATTATTGCTGACTTTTGTGCAAGGGTACCAAGCCTTTTCAGTGATGTGCAATATATTCCAGATGAAGTGAAAAGTGCTTTTTGGTTTGTCTAAAATTTCTCACAAATTCTTTAGCATAAGACATTTTGGTATCCATAGTTTGGTCTTTAATATTACTAGCAAAATACAAACTTCCTTCCGGGTAATGTAAAAATCATTTCTTGAAAGATATTGTCAGAGGAGGTGGGAGTTAATTCATTGTCATAGGGTTTATATCATAAGTAAAATCACCAAATTTATCAAAGGAATAAAAAAGCAAACAATTTGAAACTGAAACTCAGTTCTGTTCCCCTCAAATAAAATGTTGTGAGTATCTATTAATTATTAATTAAATAATTATTTTAAATATTTTACATATAAATTTTACACAAAATCGTACGTATTTATTTGAAAACTTTTTAGTTAACTTCTTGTTACTGAAAAAAGGGCGAAAGTAAAAAATAATTTTTAGAATTGATTACAAATGTTGCAAATAATTTTTTTCGATTTAAAGTAAAAATATAATTATTTAATTAATTTCATAGTTTATATAGATAAATAAACTAAATAATATACAGTTTATTTATCAAAATTGTCATTATTACATTGGAAAGGATTCAAATGTTGTATTATAAGAAACAGTTTTTATTTATTTTATTAATATTGAATATTTAAAAAAGATAAATGAAAAGATATATAATACACGGTTGTTCTTTATTCTATGTATTAATGATTTTGGGTATTGTGGCATAAGCAGTGATGTACTTTCAGTTACAGACAGATAAGCACTGAATCTCCATTATTAATAGATTTTAAGTAACAACGCTAACTCCAAACATATTTATATTAAAACTAAATATTTATTTAAATACCTGTAACCAAAACATGAGTGCTCAACCAATGTTTGATTAAAAAAAAATTTTTTTTAAAAAGGGTAGGTCATTTATGCAAGCAAAATTTGAAAGAAAAAAAAATTGAGTCTTGGTTTAAAACAGTAACCCCTCACCATGGTTGTGGACTTATGGATGAACAGAAGTGCTAAAAAGAAAAGACAGGTGGGTGATAAAGTAGAAGGTGGATTTAAGCATGTAAAGAGCCAGTAAATTGGGGGGGGGGGTCAAAGTTTAGGTAACAGACATGTATGCTGAAAAAGAGTCCCCTTAATGAAAATTTGTGATATGGTAGAAAGAAAAAAACCTGGTACCTCTAAAGTAGGGGCATTCCCAAAATGAGGTAACCAAGCGAGTACCCAGTATGACTAGTATTTTTGTAACTTAACCATTTTAGTTCTTTTTAACAATAACAAAATATATAAATTATTCTAATTAATTATTCTTATCTGGATATATAGATAAATTATCTATATTATATCTATATCTAGATAATAAATAATATGTAAGTAATAGGTACCAGGTACTTTTTACAATATCACAATTTTTCCTTAAGGGACCCCCTTTTCGGCATACATGTCTGGTACCTAAACTTTGCCCCCCACCTCCGTCAGTAAATATTCAATTGGCTTAGAGATAATTGTTTGTATAGGTTCCATTAACATCATAAAAAAGTACCGGGGGCAGGGGGGCTAGTGTCACTTCCTCAAGATTTATTATACAAAGAATCTACAAATAAACAGTCAAGAGGAGCTAATAAATAGGGTTGCTTAAAACCAGAGACATACGATTTGGAACAGTGACGAAAGGAAAAAAAGGTGAAATTGAAGGAAAGTCTGCTACTATCCAGACTTGTGCTGGGGTCTTCGAGGATACTGTAAAATGGTGCTGGACATTTGAGAAGACATTGTTACTCAATTACTAGCAACAATCAATGCACAGAAGGTGCGAACATGCAAATTATATATATATATATATATATATATAATATATATATTACATATGCAGTATGTATTACATATTATACATTACATATATATTACATATGCAGTGGCGGAACAAATTGGGGTCAGGGAGAGGCACCTGCCTGGAATACAGCTTCAGGGACACACAAAAATCGCTCTAACCAAAAAGTGATTGTGTTCCTATGACATTGAAATATATTGCCTTAAGTCTTTAAGAGGTGACTCCAAATCTTTCAGAACTGGGTGCAGCTTAAGGGTGCCAGATAAGGAGAGCATGAAAAGGTTGTCTAGCCAGGTACTTGTCTGGTCTTTAAGAAGTGATTACACATCCCCCAGAACGAGATGCAGCTTAAGGTGGCCCAGAAAGGAGTGCACAAAAGAGGGTGGTCTAGCTCGGCACCACACACACACACACAACTCCACATCCAGAAGAGCTAGATGCAGTTTAGGGGTACACCAGATAAGGAGTACATGAGACTGGGTTGTTTAACCAGGTGCTTATCTGGTCTTTCAGAGGCGACTCCACATCCTGAAGATCTGGATCCAATTTAAGGGTGCCATATAAAGAGTGCAGGAAACAAAGTGGTCTAGCCTGGCACTTGAGATGACTCCACATCCTCTAGAACTAGATGCAGATTAGGGGTGCTAGATAAGGAGTGTACAAGACAAGATTGTCTAGTCAGGCCCTTGTCTGGTCTAAGAGCTGACTCCAAATATTTTAAAACTAGATCCAATTTAAAGGTTGCCAGATATAGAGAGCATGAAACGGGGTGGTCTAGCCTGATACTTGAGGTGACTATACATCCTGAAGATCTAGATGCAATCTAAGGGTGATAGATAAGAAGTGCATGAATCAAGCATGTCTGGTCTTCAAAGAGATGATTTCACATCACCCACAACCACATGCAGTTTAAGGGTGACAGATAAGGAGGGAAAAAAAATAGTGGTCTAGCCAGACACTTGAGGTGATTCCATATCTCCCAAAACTAATTGCTGCTTAAGGGTGCCTGATAAGGAGTGCACAAGATAAAGTAGTGTAGTGAGGCCTTTAGTCTTAAGAGGTGACTCTATATCCTGAAGAACTGAATGTAGTTTAAGGGGGCCAGATGAGTTCACAAAAGAGAGTGGTCTAGCCAGGCACTTGAGGTGATTAGACATCACCCAGAAGAACTAGATGCAGTTTAAGGGTGCCAGATAAGGAGTGCACAAGAGAAGGTTGACTAGCTAGGCCCTTGTCTGGCCTTTAAGGGGTGACTACATCATGAAGAACAAGATGCAGTTTAATGGTGCCAGATAAGGAGTGCTTGAAACAAGGTGGTCTAGCTTGGCCCTTGAGGTGACACCACTTCCTCCAGAACTAGGTGCAGTTTAAGGGAGCCAGATAAGGATTGCACACAAGACAAGGCTGTCTAGTCAGGTACTTATATGGTCTTTAAGAGGTGACTCCAAATCTTTCAGAACTAGATCCAATTTAAGGGTGCCAGATAAGGAGTGTACGAAATGGGGTGATCTAGCCTGGCACTTGAGATGACTCTACATCCTGAAGAACTAAATGCAATTTAAGGGTGCCTGATAATGACTGCACAAGACAAGGTTGTCTTGCCAGGCCCTTGTCTGGTCTTTAAGAGGTGACTCCACATCCTGAAGAACTAGATGCAGTTTAATGTCATATCCAGGCACAGAAAAAAACTTTTGGAAAATACTTAAAGATACAAGAGGAGAAAACTCTTCATTTGCTTATTTCTGGGTTCTTAAGACTTTATTTCATCTTTTACTTTTTATTAACCTATTTCTTTTCTCAAAAAGGCCATTTAAAATCAAATAAAAGCAATTAAGTGAAGAGATCTTTATCTATATAAACTGCATGTCAACATTTAAAGTATATACACACATACCAAACACCACATATATACACACATACCCAAACACCCACATATATATATATACACACATACCCAAACACCCACATATACACACATACCCAAACACCCACATATATACACACATACCCAAACACCACATATATACCACATACACCACATATACACACATACCCAAACACCCACATATATATATATATATATATATATATACACACACACACACACACACACATAAGGGAAAAGTCAGTTTTTGGTGGGGAGTGTTTTTTGTTGTTTTTTAACTTATCTATTTGAAATGAATGTTGCACGTGAAAATGAAATAATTCTTTTTTTTTTTTTAAGTTAAAAAAAGTAATAATAATAATTCCATCAGCAAATGAGATAATCATCTTTTGTAGTCACAAAAGAAAGAATGCATGTGAAGTGTAGAAAAGAAGAAGAAGAAGAAAAAAACATAACATATCCAAAGATGAACACGATAAACCCCAAAAGAATTCGGTCATCTGGTTTTTGTTTTTTTTCTGTCAAGAGTTACGTGCCCATTTTCTATCGTAAAAAGAAATCTAAACATCATCTGTTAAAAATTCCAAATTTCCCACTCACCCTCACCCCCACCCTTTAAAGTGTCTCTGCAAAATATAAATCTTGTTCATTTTATACACCATTCCGATCAAAAGTTACCACCATTTTTATACAATTAAAACAAAATAAAGCTAACAATTACTGATTTATCGAGAATAAGAAAATATTGAACTAGGAACCTTGTGGTTTCTAGCCGAACGCTCTACCGACTGAGCTAAAAGGGGGAAATTCGTATTCAAGTCAAATGATTTCAATCATTATTTTAAATATTCAAACTCTATAGGAATTTAACAGGAAGTTACAAACATTAAAATGATAGGATAATAATGCTTATTTGATTGGTTTGTTGGATTTTACAGCATGTCAACCCTTGTTGGGTTAATTTATGTCGAAGACATTTTCTTGTATTCATGCTTGATGAGTATTCAAATTTTTTTTTTAAATCAATTTTTTTTTTGCTGTTTAGTGTCATACACAAGACAAAAATGCGATCTCATTAACAAGTTAAAGCGACAATTCTTCCAAGCCATAGTTGTGTCAGTGCTACTGTATGGCTACACCAATTGGACCTTAATGAAGCCCTTAGAAAATAATTCATTGTGGCACTCATATATGTATATAATTCCTGAGAGATTAGCTATTTCTTAAGTACTCATGAAAATATAGATAAGATTAGTTGTAGTAGTAGTAGAATTAATACCATATTGTACGACATCATTTAATATATCATATATTAATATTGTTGATATTAGTTATTTAGAGGGAAAAATCATGCATGGATTTCAAGGCGATGACTTTTTAAAGAACTGTTGGGTTTCTTTAATTACAATTTTTTTCTCTCTTAAAGTAACATCGAACAAGCCTTGTGTTTCCATAACAACATATTTTATCATTCAATTTGCCCATCTTTTGCAATAGAATTGTCTAGTGACGTATAAAATTATTATACACACAGACATATATTGTATTAAACCCCGAAAACAAATCCAGAGCCGGAGTCCTTAAGGTGGAATAATGCTGAATTTCAGTGCTACTCCTGTGAGACTGTTATTGCCTTTAGACCACAGTGACAGTGTCGATGTGCTGCTTAGGCAACAGCACATCCTCTATATTAACCCACCCAGGCTACGTAGTCCCCCCTAAAAAAAAAAAAAAAAAAAAACCCTTTTTGGACACTACTCCATTGGATACCAACAACAAAGCTTTGCACACTATTGCATACAAATAATTTTTTAACAGATCTGATAGATAGGACCCTAAAACATACCACCACTCAGGGTCAGAGTTATATTTGCCGCTCCTCCCACTTATGAGGGCTTGACACAAGGATATTTTTATGCCAAAGCTTATGGGTGGTTAGTGGAAAAAATTGTGTCGATCCCGTCGGCTTTCCCCCACAAGGGGGGTGCCTCAGGCGCTGGGCAATAAACCCAGCCCTGCCCCCAAGGGGGCAGGTATTGCCTGGGTTAAGCCCCCTGGGATCGACGCTATCAATTATAACTTAACCTGATCCAGTGGCCAAAGCTCACTGGACCCCCAGCC